>CAHIKZ030005600.1:52500-90000 GCA_903632075.3 Acanthosepion pharaonis
TTTAACCCAAAGAAGATCGTGAGGTAACGAGAATGAGATGACTTCTATGTTAGACAAATGTGTTTGTGAGTTGGTAACTCTTTTGGCCTGACCAGAAAACTAAAAGATAAAGTGACGAAAAAACGTCTTATAATGAGGAGTTATATAAACTTTTGGATCACCTCTGGAACCCTGAGGCAGACTCTGGACAAACTGTAGTCTTCTGGCCAACCCTGCGCACATTCCTAACCTAATAACTTTGTGACCATGTACTTTGGTTTTTATAGACACTTCCTCCTGGCAGATAATATTTATGGATATTATCCCTAAACAAAGAACTTAGCATTGCATGTAACACATGCTGAAAAGTATTCTAGACATTTCCGTAAGAATTCAATACTGGTATCTGTCTATATTTCTGAGATGAGGTATTATGTAGATTATTTACATTATTCAGGGTATTGTCCTCATCTTTGTCGCCATATTTATTACAATGTTTCGCCTTTCAGTATCTGTCAATATTTCTGAGATTATTTTACATTATTTCATTATTCGGACTATTGTCCTCATCTTTGTCACCATATTTATTACAACGTTTCGGCCTTTCAGTATCTGTCTATATTTCTGAGATGAGGTATTATGTACATTATTTACATTATTCGATTATTGTCCTCATCTTTGTTGCCATATTTATTACAACGTTTGGCCTTTCAGTATCTGTCTATATTTCTGAGATGAGGTATTATGTACATTATTTACATTATTCGGACTATTGGAATGCTCCAGCCTTCTTCAGGTGGTTGGAATGTTGAACTGAACCCCTTGTTTCGCTCGCTGTTCTAATTCCACGTGCCATGTTTAATGGATGTCAGTTATCAGTTATCTCCTGTTAATTTTCCCTCAGAAAGTTCTCCACTGCCTTAGCCGGGTATTGAACTCACACTCTTTGGGTCCTGTCACTGGATCTAACCAACGCCTTTATCCAATGTCCCATGTGTCCTTGAGAATAGTCTACCCCAGTGAGCGAAATAAGGGGTTCAGTTCGACATTCCAACCACCTGAAGAAGGCTGGAGTGTACAACGGCCGAAACATTGTAATAAATATGGCGACAAAGATGAGGACAAAAGTTAGAATAATGCAAATAATTCAATACTAGTCTGCTAGGTAGAATTCTAAAAAACATTTCCCAAATTCATCTGGATTTTGTAGAATTTTGGTAAATAGGCTAATCTTATTACTGCAATAGCCTCGGGTATGAAAGGTGGAAGAGGGAAAATTCAGTTGTACTGAATTTACTAAATTTTACTCGGTTTATTTTGGGTTCAAATCCTACCAATGCCATTCGTCTATGCATCTTATAGGTTCTGTTTAATATTTTTAAATTGGACTTTATTCCATTTGGTCCCCTATAATTTTTTTATTACTTCAATGCTCCCAAGAAAATTAAATTTTGGCGTTAAATGACCCATAAGGAATTGATATGCCATTAAACAAATCAATCAATCCTTCTTTGGCCTCTCTCACAATGCTACAGGTTCACGCCTTTCTCCCTTCCTTTGGCCTCTCTCACAATGCTACAGGTTCATGCCTTTCTCCCTTATTTGGGGTTCAGGTTCATGCCTTTCTCCATTCCTTTGGCCTCTCTTATAGGTTCATGCCTTTTAATTCCTTTGGCCTCTTAAATTGGACTTTCCCTTCCTCCCTTTTGGCCTCTCTCACAATGCTACAGGTTCATGCCTTCCTCCCTTCCTTTGGCCTCTCTCACAATGCTACAGGTTCATGCCTTTCTCCCTTCCTTTGGCCTCTCTCACAATGCTACAGGTTCATGCCTTTCTCCCTTCCTTTGGCCTCTCATACAGGTTCATGCCTTTCTCCCTTCCTTTGGGCTCTCTCACAATGCTACAGGTTCATGCCTTTCTCCCTTCCTTTAAACAAATGCTACAGGTTCATGCCTTTCTCCCTTCCTTTGGCCTCTCTCTACAGGTTCATGCCTTTCTCCCTTCCTTTGGCCTCTCTCACAATGCTACAGGTTCATGCCTTTCTCCCTTCCTTTGGCTTCTCTCACAATGCTACAGGTTCATGCCTTTCTTCCTTCCTTTGGCCTCTCAAACATTTACAGGTTCATGCCTTTCTCCCTTCCTTTGGCCTCTCAATCTACAGGTTTGCCTTTCTCCTTCCTTTGGCCTCTCTCACATAGGTTTGCCTTTCTCCCTTCCTTTGGCCTCTCTCACAATGCTACAGGTTTTGCCTTTCTCCCTTCCCCTCTCTCTTAAGCTACAGGTTCATGCCTCTCTTACAATACAGGTTCATGCCTTTCTCCCTTCCTTTGGCCTCTCTCACAATACTACAGGTTCATGCCTTTCTCCCTTCCTTTGGCCTCTCTCACAATACTACAGGTTCATGCCTTTCTCCCTTCCTTTGGCCTCTTTCACAGGTTCATGCCTTTCTCTCCCTTCCTTTGGTTCTCACAAAAAGGTTCATGCCTTTCTCCCTTCCATTCACAATACTACAGGTTCATGCCTTTCTCCCTTCCTTTGGCCTCTCTCACAATTGGTTCATGCCTTTCTTCCTTCCTTTGGCCTCTCTCACAAAGAAATGCCTTTCATCAAAACTCGTCCAAACATTCGTCCTCTTCTTTTTTGTCTCCCTCATACCAAACATTCACGTCTTTTTTTTCCCCCCTCAACAAATAATCATGTCACAACCCCCACACCTTCACCTTTTGCAATTACCATTTTCTCCTTTCAGTGATCTCTGCTGTTCTTAAAAACTGCTATCATTTGAAATTCTTGGACTTATCTGCCTGCGCTGAAATCACATCCGAAGCTGTCCAGACTTTGTTTGAAATTTTTACCCCAACAAATAATCGATCAAAACTAAAGGTCATCCTTGGAGGTAATTTTTTTCTCTCAGTAATGAATTTATAGTAAAATTACCAACAATACATTTTTATGTACAAATTACTATCAATACATTTTTTTTATAAAAATTACCATCAATACAGTTTTATATAAAAATTACCATCAATACAGTTTTATATAAAAATTACCATCAATACAGTTTTATATAAAAATTACCATCAATACAGTTTTATAAAAAATTACCAACGGTACATATTTATATAAAAATTACCAACAATACATTTTTATATAAAAATTACCATCAATACATTTTTATATAAAGATTACCATCAATAGATTTTTCTATAAAATTTACCAACAATAGATTTTTCTATAAAAATTACCAACAATACATTTTTCTATAAAAATTACCAACGGTATATTTTATAGTAAAATTACCAACAATACATTTTTATAGTAAAATTACCAACAATACATAAATCCAATAATACTGTTTATATATCAACCTTATGTTTTCTTGATTTCACTGATTATTTTTTACTAGCAGGTGCCCCTGAAAATTTGATAGTTTTCCTATTTTAATATTCTGATGAACTCAAATTCTTATTTTAATTATTGAATGCTACTCTGGGCAATTAGTAAAAACAAAACACCATGAAAACATAAAAATACATTTTTATATATTTTAAAATGACCAACCATACCTATTTATAGCAAAAATGACCAACAATACATTTTATCTGTCGCTGAAGGCATACAATTATGTTTAAAATAAATTATGTTCGATATATTTAGATTTCACCATTAAATAACCCATAGAGGTGTTGATATGCTACTATAATTTCTTAAAGAAATCAAACTGTATTCCAAAATATAATTTCAACATAAAACACACGTATTGTCACTTCTAGTAATCACGTCCACAAAAATATATGCACAAAAGCTGTGTATCAATTACCGTGTATTCAGTTTTGAAAGCAGAATAACATATATCATATTTTTATTACTTCAAAGCTCCCCGCTCCAATTTTATCATTAAATCAATCATAAGCAGTTGACATTCCGTTAAACAAAGAACTCAACAAACAAACTATATGTAACTGCAAAAAAAAAAAAAAAAAAAATACATTGTAGCTTAGATGTGGCACAAGGCCAAAAGTATGGAGCACCCAGTGAGGATTGAACTCACTATTCAGTCGTAATTGTTCTAGCAACATGAGCTTGTTAACCATTACACCACGTCGATGAAACTGGATTTATACATTTACTTTTTTCTTGAGAATTGACCATGTTATTAATAGGATGCATGTAACAAACTTCACAAGTTTTGGCACACGAAGCTTCCGTCCTCGTTAAAAGTCCAAACCTCTTGGACATTGATTGAACCAGACCTACTGTATGGATCAGAAGCCTGGACATTACCTGCTTGTCTTGAAAGACGACTGGATGGAACATCTACAAATCTACTTAGAAAAATCTAGAACATCAGTTGGAGATCCCATGCAGCGCTAAACACAATTTACAGAGAACTGTGCTCAATCTCCCTTAAGCTCAAACAAAAATGATTAAAGCTTGTCAGCCACTGCCACTGAACGGACCGGCAAATTGTCTTCTTACTCCTATAAAATCCTTCTGTAAATGTCTTCTCATGAAAATTAACTTTCCTAGACACCATAGCAAGGGTCTCAGGGTTGGACATTGGGACTCTGAGGACAGCAATACACGACTGAACAATGTGGAAAGGGATTGTTAATGAAGTTCCGACCAACCACAGGGAGGTCAAAGGATGATGATATTAAACATTATTCTTGTAATTAAACAATTTATTAAATAAATGGGATTTAACAATTCTTGAAGAAAAAAAATAGTGTAGATCTAGATGCTTGCAAACTGTTTTAGTGAATTAATATGGCAAAGCTCAATAAATGCATTTATTATTAGTCGCACATATTTATTTAAATTTTCTTGTTCTCATATTCATGTTTCTTTATAACATGGTAAATATTACATTTTAGCGGGTTTACTATTTTATCAGACCTTAAAATTAAACAAAATTGAGCATATGACAGAATTTACTTATGAAAATGGAAACAATACTTTACCTTCCCTAGATACCATGTTACACTGTAGTGACAATAGCCTAAAACTAATTTCTTCCTGAGTAAGACATTAAATTATGTCCAGCAGCAAGGCCTCTGATCAGGAGCTTTTGAGAAGCGTGGAACCATCTCTTAATTGCTGGTGTTCCCAGATCCACCCTGACCCGGGGTGGTAGCACCTGTTAGGGTCCCAGCTATGGGCAAATAGTTAACTATTACCAGCAATACTTTTTTTAAAGTAAAATATTACCAGAAACAGATTTTTGACAAAACAAAATATTACCAGCAATAAAAAATTTTGTCGGCATTAAATAACCCATTGAGGTTGATATGACATAAAACAAAATAAACCAAACCAATCTAAATGAAAGAATACATATTCTATTTATACGAATCTATCCTAAAAATGTTGTTAGCATTAAATAACCCATTGAGGTTGATATGCCATAAAAGAAAATAAACTAAACCAATCAATACATACTCTATTCATATGAATCTATCCTAAAAATGTTGTCGGCATTAAATAACCCATTGAGGTTGATATGCCGTGAAACAAACCAGACCAATCTAAACAAAAGAATACATATTCTATTCATACGAATCTATCCTAAAAATGTTGTCAGCATTAAATAACCCATTGAGGTTGATATGCCATAAAACAAAATAAACCAAACCAAACCTAAAACTATTTGTGCATGGCAAGTCAGCAAATAAAAATGATCTCATAAATTTCTATTCTCATCATATCAACAAAATAAAATCTGGAATATTCATTAGATTCTATTTAAGAGCACTCAAAGTTTGTAGCCTTCAATATTTACATTGAAATACTATTAAGCTCCACCAATATCCTAATTACAGTAATTACAAACATACTGACATACAAGTTTTTTGAGATACGAGGCAGAGTTTGTCCAATTTTTTGCCTTGAGATATGAACGAGTTCCAGTTAAGCATCCGCTAGTTGGTGCAGTGAGTGCCAAGCTTTCTTGAGTATTTCCACTTACAGTACATGTGTTCGTCTCGCTCTGGAAGAATCTCTGATGTGTTGTGTCCTTTTGCAATTATTCTGCAAAATTCCTTAAGTGACACCATGGGTCCGAAGAAAGTAAGTGTAAAGAGCAGTGGTGAAGAGCCAAAATGTATGATTTCACTTGAGGTAAGGCGGGAAATTATAAAGAAACATGAAGAAGATGTACAAGTAATGAATTGGGCAAGACAGTATGAGTGTTCTATATTGATGATAATTAAAAAAATTATAAAATTAAAAAAAAATTAGTTACAGTAATGGATAAAATGAAAATGTTTAAAAAAAATTTAAAAGTTAAGTGATAAAATTAATGTTCGGTATCGTAGATAAGGCTAGCCATTGACAGGCTGGGTGAACGGCTACTAGCCTAGCCGTTGACTGGCTGGGTGAAAGGTTGCTAGGCTAGCCGTTGACTGGCTGGGTGAACGGTTGCTAGACTAGCCGTTGACTGGCTGGGTGAACGGCTGCTAGGCTAGCCGTTGACTGGCTGGGTGAACGGCTGCTAGGCTAGTCGTTGACTGGCTGGGTGAACGGCTGCTAGGCTAGCCGTTGATGTCTGTCTCTCTCTTTTTCCGCCTGTTAGCCTAGGGCTAATCTGAACTTCATGGTTTACTACAGTTTATTTCTTTACAATTTGGCTTTTCTCTTTTATTGTTTGTAAACTGCATTTCTTGTTTATTCACAAGTCTTTTCTTGTAAGAAACTCACAAATAAGAAATAGGGTTGAGTTTTAAGAAAATAAGGGTGACTTTTAGTGTCCTGGAATGGATCGGAAATATTCCCATTAATTTCACTGAGGAAAATTGATTTGAGATGCATGTCTTTTGAGTTACAAGCTTGGTCTTGGAACGAATTAAACTCATATCTAAAGGCATTAATGTCTTTCATATTCAATGGAAAGCAAAAGGCTTGTAAAATATGTCAAAAATAGAAAAGCGAATCACTCTGAGAAACCAAACAAATCAAAATATTTTATTCTGCTCACAAACTCTATCACAATTAAAAAGAAATTATCTGGACTGTTACAACTGCTTCTAAAATAATAAAAGACATAACAGATACAATAGAAAATAAGCAAGTAAAACTTGAATGACGAATTTACTCTATCACCTGTAATGATTGCCACAAGAAATACACGGGAGAAACCTCAAGGAATTTAAATAAAACATTATATGAACACAAAAGATATCTTTTAAAAAATAATGCATTAAATGCATTAGTTGCTCACTGTAATGAGTCTGATCATAAGTTTGATTTTAAAAAATGTTTCTCGAGTTAAAAGTGAAAGTAATTTACTAAGATGAAAATGTATAGAAAGTGCTTTAATTGCGAGATCATCCACAGTAAATATGCAGCCAGGTTTTTAAAACATCTCACTATTCTTGGCAGATGTTCTATTATAACAATATGAGATATTTAATAACAAAAGTGATGGAAACCTGAACAAAACGAAATTAACTCAGCTAGACTTTATATTTATAGCCCTGTGGTGAACAGCCCCATAGAAGCAAGCGATCCAGAGTGGCTTGCATCTGGTGTATAAGAAAATAAGGGTCTTACCTTAACATGTGGAATGTGACATCAGCAAGTTTGCTTCGTGAAAATGGCATTACTCTCCCGTCCAGCCATTCTAGCAGTATGTGCAATGATGAGGGTTTTTTTGTACAGTTTGGCATGCTTCCACCAATAGCAAGTCGTATGCTGATTGGTCGAACTGGAGGAGGCAATTTGCCTGTGTAACCGAGAATAACAGCGAAGAAAGCTGATTGGCTGGAGAACCACAGTGTTGGCCTGATAAAAGAGTTCTGGAGCCATGAAAAAGGGGACAGAAACGTTGGCTATACGTAGTGATGTGTGAAGAAAGCGAGGACGGTGAATTGAACAAGTGATATTGTGATTTGTACAAGTGACGTTGCAGCAATAGACTTATTTTACAATATTTAGCTGTCCCCCACGTGGGCCCAAACATAGAAGGCCAGTTTTACATGGTCAAAACCCTTGATTAAAACAATGATTTTATTATATGAGAAACAAGATATGCATTCTTATTCATCAACATGCTGTTTGTTTGTTTCGTCCGGGTTCCTTCTAATGTGAGAGAGTTTGACCCTGTAACTTAATACAGCTGACTTATTTAAGTGCAAGCCCAAACATGAAACCAGGCAAAACCCTTAATTAAAAATTGATTTTATTATATGGGTGGGTGTTCTTATTCATCAACATGCTGTTTGTTTGTCCTCTTGGTAAAGCTGTCGGTGCAAAAAACTTCGAGAATTGAAATGCAACATGGGTTGGAGGGTGTTTTGTAAAAAAAAAAAAAACATTGAAATTTGTTTTTACAATGGTATGACATTGAAATTTGCTTTTACTGTTACAATTTGTTTTTTTAATTTTTAGGCACCGCATATGAGAAATCAGAATGGCATACAGATGAGGAACGAATTGACAAAGAGGATCAGTTTGCGACTAATCTCGTGATTGTCAGCAACACGAACAACATTGAGTCAATGTTAAAACGTCGTTATAAACGTAAGTGACTTTGAGTTTTACAAGAAATTCGGAATCTGTAAGGACGATTTCAGTTCTTGAACAGAACAATAAAGGCAGAAAAGTGACAATTCTTAGAAGCTGAATTCCATTGGAAGAATGGCCTGTGTGAGATTTGAGCAAAATGATCCTATCTGGATGAAAGAAAGGATTCCTGTTTAAGGTTTCCTTAAATGGAAGGTGAAAGGAGATAAATAGAACAGAAGGCAAAATAAGAAAGGCAAAGATGAGCATTGAAAGTATCAGTGATATAAGGATTTTTCTTTCTGTCTAAATGTCTCTCTCTCCCTCCCTCTTAATGTCTCTCTCTCTCTCCCTCCCTCTTCATGTCTCTCTCTCCCTCCCTCTTCATGTCTCTCTCTCCCTCCCTCTTCTCTCTCTCCTCCCCTCTTCATGTCTCTCTCTCCCTCCCTCTTCATGTCTCCCTCCCCTCTTCTCTTCTCTCTCCCTCCCTCTTCATGTCTCTCTCCCTCCCTCTTCATGTCTCTCTCCCTCCCTCTTCATGTCTCTCTCCCTCCCTCTTCATGTCTCTCTCCCTCCCTCTTCATGTCTCTCTCCCTCCCTCCCCTCTTCATGTCTCTCTCCCTCCCTCCCCTCTTCATGTCTCTCTCCCTCTTCATGTCTCTCTTCCCCTTCATGTCTCTCTCCCTCCCCCTTCATGTCTCTCTCTCTCCTCCCCTTCATGTCTCTCTCTCCTCCCTCTTCATGTCTCCCTCCCTCTTCATGTCTCTCTCCCTCTTCATGTCTCCCTCTCTCCCTCCCTCTTCATGTCTCTCTCTCCCTCCCTCCCTCTTCATGTCTCTCTCTCTCCCTCCCTCTTCATGTCTCTCTCTCCCTCCCTCCCTCTCCCTGTCTCCATGTCTCTCCCTCCCTGTCTCCATGTCTCTCCCTCCCTGTCTCCATGTCTCTCCCTCCCTGTCTCCATGTCTGCCTGTCTCCCTCCCTGTCTCCATGTCTGCCTGTCTCTCTCCGTCTCCATGTCTACCTGTCTATGTCTCTGTGTTTTCCTTCCATGAGCCTCTCTCTCTCCCCGAACCTCTCTCTTTTTCTTTCTCTCTCTTTCTCTCTTTTCCTTTCTCTCTCTCTCTTTCTCTCCGTATCTCTCTCTATCTCTCCGTATCTCTCCCTCTCCGTCTCTGTGTTTCTCTCTTTTTCTCTCTCCCCTTGTCTGTTCGTGCCTCTTTCTTTGTCTCTCTTTCTCCGTGTGTTGCTGTTTCCATGTCTCTATATATATATCTCTCTCTCTCTGTCTTTGTGTCTCTCCCTCTCCGTATGTGTGTGTGTGTGTCTCTCTCTCTCTCTCTCTTTCTCTCTGTCTCCACGTCTCTCTCCCACGTGCATTTGTCAGTGGAGAAACTTGATGCAATTTCCTCATTTCGTGTCAGACCTCATTTTATCAGGGTGCCTTCCCATGTGGCCCAAATTCAAGCTGGCCCAATTATTTCTTATTTCGGGTTAACACTTCTACATGAAATCAAATGCCCGCTGTAATAATTTTGAAAAAAACTTTTTTTCTGCAGGGAGCTTTTTCTTATTTTCATTTTTTTTTTTTTTTTTTTTAGGTATGTTTTATGATGGAAATATCGACTATTATGATGGCTTGTCCTCCTCTGAGGAACTTGATGACTGGTTCGACGATTGCTATGAGGATATGTATGATGATTATGACACCTACAGCGATTATGAATACAATTTGGTGGATATGTCCGATGTCTGTCAGTATATTTTATTTAATTTGTGTTTTCCTTTAAGAAAATGTTACTTTTTCGCTTTTTATTTGGAGATTTCTTACCTGAGTTCACAGTCGTTTCAGAAAACAAAGAAATTGGAGAATTGAAAAAATATTCTTGATCTTTTTTTTTCTTTTTGCTTTTTTCTTTTTCTTTTTGATTTTTCTTTCTTCTTTTGTTTTTTCTTGGTTTTTCTTTTTTCTTTCTTAAAAATTTTTTATAAACAGTTCAACGGTTTTTTTTTTTTCTTGAACTGTTTTTTGTTTTTTCAATCGTTTTTTTGTTTTTTTTTTTTTTTGAAATCATCTTTTCTTTTTCTTTTTTTAACTTTGTTTTCGCCCACTTTTTTTTTGAATTTTGACTTACGTGATCATATTTAAACAGTTTTTTCTTTGTTTTTTTTGATTTTTATAAAATTTCAGTTATCTGTTTGAATTAGTTGGGCTCTTTGTCTTTTTTCTTTTGTGTTTTTTTTTTATAAGTTGTTTAATGTTAATTATTTTTAAATGAAAATGTCCATGAAGATGGTCTTAAATAGACCTAAACGTCTGTTTTTCGATTTTATTTTAACATTAATACTACATAAATGCATATTCAGAATTTTGTTTTTTCTGTATTTTTCTTTCATACTGTCGGATTTATATCCATATATTTTCTTACATATATATATATGTATATATGCATGACAGTCTGTGCAAGATCATAATGCAAGGCACCATTGAAGGTGGATGTTGGAGAGAACATCAATGCAAAAACTGGTTGGACAATGTCAAAGAATGGACAAGTATGACTATACCAGAATTGCTGATGACTGCCGTTGATAGGCCATGATGATGAGATTCAATATTGCTTCTGCATTCAGGTCTCCCATATGATTACATAAGTCAAGGGGAGATACATATATATATATATATATATATGTTATAAATTAATTGATTTGAAATATAGTTTTTTTTTTTTCGCTACACAATTCTAACTATGTTTCAAAAATGGAAGCTGATAGCTCCGAATTTAATTTTTTAATTAAATCAAAGACATTAGTTCCATTTCATCCTCAAGTGAATTTTGGAGTAACTTTTAAAATTACTGGGTTTTAAAGACACAGCAGAAATCATAATTCATTTTTCCAAGGATACAGAGAAATCCAATTCAACCAGACAAGGGGTGTTTGCGTGTTCATTATGTCTGTATTTTGATGTATCCGTTATTAGTTACGTTTTGGTAGTGGGTAGGGATGTATTCTTCAATGAAATCTGACATCCGTTAAATGCATGTCGTCTGGATTTTTAAAAAAAATTTATTGTTAACAGCAAAAATTAAAAAAACGGCATATTTTTCTATTTGTATATTTAAAGATTTTTGGTGGGTGTTTAGGTTAGAATACGTTTTATTTAACTACGATTTGAAAATATTTTCACTTTTAATTTTTAATATACTATATTTCTTTTAAGAACAAGTACATGTATTAGAATCCCTTACAGTATGTAGAATTATTTTCGCATCAAGTATGTATATTATTAGGTAACAATTTTTTTTTTTTGTAAAAATAAAAATATCTATAAGAACACCGGATTATATATCTTACTGTTCTTTCTTTTTATATATATATATATATATATATATATAAAGAAATATACTCTTAAGGTGTGCTATATTTATGGGATAAAGTGCTCAATATCAGAGATAGTGTGTGTGTGTAAATATAAAAGTGAACATTGAAAACAAAACATACATCACACCAAAAATATCTTGGAAAATAAGGAAAAGATCATCAGCCTACAACAACCAATCAAAATCTTGCAAATTTTGCTTGGAGGAAAAAATAGCTATCATTACCTTCCCAGAACAAAATAAATTATTAAATAAACAATCCGAGCTCATCTCAAAATGCAGACATGAAAACATTTTTACTATGTTACTTAAAAATCGAAAACTGAAAAAAATAAATAAATAAATAAACAAAATGACAATAAAATAAGTAAAATAAATTAACCCAAACAAATTACCAAATCACACCCGTTAGAATAGACAAAACAAAATAAAAAAATAAAAAAAACAAAATCAATGAACCCAAATAAATAAAATAAATAATAAACAAATTAACAAACCATTATGACCAAAATATTAGACTATAAAAATCAGACCAAAAACATCGCTATAACTGTTATATAACGATAAAAAAAAATACTAGGTTACTTAAAAATCGAATACCAAAAAGTGTAAATTAAAATATGCAGTATAATAAATAAATAATAAAAAACAAGTAAAATAAATTAATCTAAATTCATCCAAATAAATAAATAAACTAACAAACTGATCCCGATAAATTAACCATTAGAAAAAACAAGTAAAGATAATCAAACCAAATAAATAAATGAAGTAATAAACAAATTCAAAACTGTTCCCGCCAAAATAATTGTTAGAATAAACTACAACAATCAACACCAAAATTGAATAAATAGCTTTAATTATCTTCCCAAACCAAAACAAAACTATTAAATAAGCAACATAAACAAGCTGATTAAAATAAAAATAAGATAAATATAAGATAAGAAAAAATAAATAAAAACAAGCAAAATAATTTAACCCAAATAAATAAATAAAAAAATGGTTGGACAATGTCAAAAATGGACAAAATAGACTATACCAGAATGCTGATGACTGCCGTTGATATATAAATGATGAGAAAAACAACACTCTTGGCCATTCAGGTCTCCCATCCATATGATTAAACAGCCTGTCACCTCAAGGGACATATATATATATATATATATATATATATATATATATATATATAAATAAAATATTATAAATTAATTTTAAAATATATTTTTTTTTTTATTTCACAAGAGTAACTATGTTTTAAAAAATGGTAGATGATAGCTCCGAATTTAATTCCAAAATTAAATTAAAACGAAAATGAAATTTCATCCTCAAGTGCGAATTTTTTGTAATTTAAAATTACTGGGTTTTAAAGGGATAGTTAAAAATCATAATTAGATTTCCAAGGTTACAGATAAATCTAATTCAACCAGACAAGGGGGGGAGGAGGTGTTCATTATGTCTGTTTTGATGTATAACTTAATGGAAGTGATATTTTGGTGGGGTAGGGATGTAAAAGGAAAATGAAATCTGGAGAGGGTTAAATGCATGTTGTCTGGATTTTTAAAAACATTTATAATTAAAGAATAAATTTTAATGCTGGATTTTAGAAATTTGTATGTTTAAAATTTTAATGTTTGCTATCAATTACGTAAATGTATTAATTTTTTAAAACAAATTATTTTCATATCATTTATGTATAATTTAAATTTTTTTTTGTAAAACAAATTTATCTATAAGAACATATTAATTATATATCTTATATTCTTTCTTTTTATATATATATATATATATATATATATATATATATATATATAAAAGAAATATTTTTATTCTAAATTTTGGGATAAATTCAAATCAAAACAAATAAATATAAAAGGAACATTGAAAAACAGTTCACACATCACACCAAAATATTCTTGGAAAATGTGAAAAGATCATTAGTTGAACAACCAATCAAAAGGTGCAAATTTTGCTTGGAGGAAAAAATTATCATTACCTTCCCAGACCAAATAAATTTAAAAAAAGATATTGGCTAACATTTGGATATTTTTTTGAAAACAAATTTTGAATATGTTTTTTAAAAATGAAAATCTTTGAAAAAAAATGTAAATAAACAAAATGACAATAAAATAAGTAAAAATAAATTAACCCAAACAAATTACCAAATCACACAGCTTAGAAAAAAAAAAAAAAAAAAAAAACAAAATTTTTGAACCCAAATAAATAAAGTAAATAATAAACAAATTAACAAATTTATTATGGACCAAAAGATTAGACTATAAAAATCAGACCAAAAACATCTGTTATATTTGTTATATAATTAAAAAAAATTTGTTGCCCTTAAAAAATCGAATACCAAAAAGTGTATTTAAATTAAAATTTGCATTAATAAATAAATAATTAAAAAAATAGACAAGTAAAATAAATTAATCTAAATTCATCCAAATAAATAAATAAACTAACAAACTTCTGTTTGATAAAGTTCTTGATAGGAAAAAACAAATAAAGATAATCAAACCAAATAAATAAATGAAGTAATCAAAACAAATTAAAACTGCTCCCACCAAATTAATAGTTAGAATGTTCTACAAACAATCAACCCAAAAATTGAATAAATAGCTTTAATTATCTTCCCAAACCAAAGCAAAACTATTAAATAAGTTTATATAAACTGGATTAAAAAATAAAAACCCCTAAATATAAGATAAGAAAAAATCCTAAAAACAAGCAAAATAATTTAACCCAAATAAATAAACAAATGTTTCGACTTCAGTCTCGCCTGTGAAAATAGACTACCCATAATTCACCACTGACCCATATATATATATATATATATATATATATATATATATATATATACATCTCCAAAAGAAAAACTAGACCACTTCATCCTACCATTCTAATAATTTGTTTGATCAGAGTCTAAATTTTAAAGGATGCCAGATCATCTAGGTGGCACTTCCAAAAATGAAATGAAAAGAAAAATGAAATTAAAATTTATTTTAGTGTAATTTTTGTAATTTAACAGAGATGTAATAAGTGATAATAAAATTATCATTGAATGAATAGGAAATTAATTTCATATCCATCAATTATTTTAATGTGGGAGGAGGAAGACCAGACCTTGACATTATTTAGATGTTAAGTTAACAAGTGATATTAGAAATGGAGGGAGAATGAAGAAAAGGTAAATGATAGAAGAGGGAGAGGATGTTTAGAAATAGGATGATTTTTAAGCAAATGATAAATAGATTTTAATGCTTGATAGTAATTTAGATGTCTAAAAACCCGAATAAATTAATTTGATGTTTGCTATCAATTTAAATATTTAATTTTTTTAAAACAAATAGTTTAAACCAATGGATTTAATATAAATTAAATTATATTTATTTAAGAATTATAGAGATGCCATAATATATATATATATATATATATATATATATATTTCAAATTTACTCATTCAAACAAAACAAATATATTTAGTTTTTGTCAGTATTAGGTTAACATTGTGGAATGTGATTAATTAGTTGAACATCATCAATGGGTGGTGGAATTGCAGATCCAGAGGCATGTTGATTTAAATTTAAAACAAAGATATTATCTAACATTTGACAGTTTTTTTTTTCTTAATTTTGAGTTTGTGATGGTAAATATCTTTGTTTAAATGTCCTTATAACCTCTCTGAAGATGGCTGAATTTATAAACTATGTTGGTTAGATCAAACAACAGCTTAATAAAAAAAAAAAGAATCAAATGTTGGTCAATTTTTGTCTTTATTTTCATCAGAATTTAAAGCAAATATATGAATTTAGAAATTTCAAGATTTTTGATAGGATAGACATTGATTGTTGTTATATTTAAGAATATATGTTTAAAAATGATTTGCCCTAATATTTATATATATATTTATATATATATAAATGAATTTGAATTCAACACTTAGAGGAGATTAGTATGTTTGAGATTATGCAGAAGTCAGATTATGTACTGTTTGATTTTTATTGCTATTTTATACATATATGCATCTTATTTGTTCATTGTGGGTAGTTTATTTGGCGGTTATTTTACGGAAGTCTGTTTATTTAAAAATTTGTAAAAAATCTGTTTTATTGGATAGTTTTGTTTGGCACAAGAATTTCTTTAAATTGTTATTTGTAGTAATTTGGGGTTGGTTCTTGTAGTTTTATTCTAACTATTATTTATGCAGAAACAGTTTTTTAATTTGTGTTTATTTAATTGATTATCTTTTATTTGTTTTTTTCTATCGTAACTTTATCAGGATTGGTTAGTTTAAAATTTACTTGGATCAATTTAGGTCAATTTATTTTTCGTTCAATATTTTGTCATTTAAACTTTCAATTTTAAAAAAAATAGTATAAATTAATTTGTTTTTATTTTATTTTATTTATTTAATTTTTTTTTTGAATATATATATATATATAGTTAAAATATTTTTTGGTTTGATTTTTTACTAAATAAATTTTGCTTGCTTTTTGTAGGGTACTTGATTCATAAAGACTGACCCTTGAATACAGAGTAGAGAAAATATGATTTTTTTTTTTAACATAAATATGCTAAAATGTACAACAAAAACCTCCATTTTGAGCTATACTAGTGGGCCTAGAAGTATTCAAATAAAACAGTACTTTTTATCATCCTGAACATATTTTATAGCAAAAAATAGTTTATTATTTTTTTGCACAAAATTATATATAAAAAATATATATATAAAAATTAAATGAAATATATGATAAATTTTTAGATATTAATTTTGTTTTAATTTGCCTATTGAGCACTATTTTTTAAAAATGGCCAAAAATATCTATAATAATCCTAATTTTATTTTCTTTTTCTCTACATGAAGAACAAAACATAATTATATATATATATAAATGAACAAATACCTTATATAAATGGAGAATTAATAATTTGTCTCACATGGGTTTACCTCTCCAATAACAACCTTTTTTGTCAGGATTACAGGCACACAATGCAGGGTGTCCTATACATTCAGGTACATCTATCTCTGATAGGATAATTTTATTCCCATAAAAAAGCACATCTTAGACATATATTTTTTTTTATATATATAAATGAATATTTAAAATGCATTAATTTTAACCTCTCCAGAAAAAGTTTACCTTTTGTATAGTGCAACTGGTTCTCAAAAATACATGATTGAAAAGAAATTACCTGCGTATAGTGTGGCCTATTTGTTTGCATAAAAAAAAAAAAATGACCATGAAAATATCTGATATAAACAGTTTTTAGATAACGACCTTTTGTTTTCATTTATTGAAAAAAAGATAGTTCTTTTTGCCCAAAAAGGTAGCCGACATGGTTGAGGGTGCCTGAAAGGTGGCCAACATGGTTGAGGGGGCCTGAAAGGTGGCCGACATGGTTGAGGGGGCCTGAAAGGTGGCTGACATAGTCAAAGGTACTTGAACAAAACAATGGCACAATTTGAACTTAGGACAGTTTATCTGCAATTTTAAGTACAATAGTTTTTGGGGTTTTTTTTTAAACTGTGAAAGTATCAATGAATTTTGGTTTAATATCAGGGAAATCAAAAAATTTTCGAATGCAACCTGTCAACAAATGCCATATTTATTTATTTTTTTTTTTTTTTTTAAATTAAAAATTGTTAGAAAATAAATGTTACTGACGTGATTTATTCTGGTATAGACCAGGGGTTGGCAACCTCCAACATGTCTGCCACATGTGGCACACCAAGCAATTTCCAGTGGCATGCAGCTGCAAATGACATCACCAAGTCCAAACCAAAAGTATATTTACTACAGTGTAACCCGAATATAAGGGAGATTTTCTCTGGTCCCAAATTAGAGCCCATACTTACCTAAACAAAATAGACCAAACCCGGATATAAGAGACTTTTTCTCCGGTCCTGACAACTCTCTTATATCTGGGTTACACTGTATATATTACTATATAAAATATATTGTAGCACAGGTTAGGGTTTGACCTTGACTTGTATAAAAAATATGTATGCTATTGGTACACTGAATAATTTTAAAACCCTAAATCAGCACATAGCAAAAGGTTGCTGACCCCTGGTCTACGGTATTAATATTTTATAGGAGTTGATGTTGACTGCAATTTGTTTGTCAGTAGACTTGATAATTTAAAAGTTTGATAAGTTACAGTGATACAGTATACAGTACTTACTGGTGTGTGTTGTAGGTTGATTGCAATACAACACATATAGAAAGATTAAGAGTATCAATATATATATATATATCCACAAATGACATCACAAGCCAATAACTACTGCATGCAAAGAAGATATTTAGCTGTTTCAATTTTAATATATACTAAAGCATATATACTATATATTACTATATAAAATATATTGTAGAACAGGTATATATTGACCTTGACAGGTATAAAAAATACTTGGCACACTGAATGATTTGAAAACTCTAAGTTGGCATATAATTAGCAAAAGGTTGCCGACCCCTAGTATAAGATGAATTTGAGAGAGAATGAACTTTCAAGGGAGACAATCGTCAAAAAGGGAAGTAACTCCTGTTGGTCAATTTAACATATATCGTAATCATTTTTGTATAGAATACTGGGAAATATAAGACACAGATAAAAGAGAAATTCCAACAAAAAAAAATCTTTGCACCTGTTTGTTTGGGTTTTATGGCATATCAACCACTGTGGGTTATTTAATGCCAAATCCAGTTGATATATATATATATATATGCCAAATATATGAATTTTAAATGCCTATTTTGTATGGAACATTTTTAGCAAGCTAGAGCTTATTTGCTTGCACACTGCAAAATAATCAGAGGTATTTAAGTCAAGAATTTCCATTTGATAAGGACAATTTATTTACAAAATGGTAAAAGGTAGGATATGTTGTTTATACATGTTTGATAAGAGACCAATTCTTTTTAGAAAATCCAATATATTTTTTGGTTCAGTTTTTGCAAATAATTTCTTCATGTTCTTCGTGTTATAGAAATTTCTACGCATGTGTGTGAGGTTTGTACATTCTATTAGTATATGTTTTACAGTGTATTGTTTTCCACAGGAACATTTAGGAGGAGGTTCTTGTTTTAATACGAAAGAGTGAGTCAGTCTTGTGTGTCCAATGCATAGTCAACCAATGGTGGTTTGTTCTTTTCTTATTTTAAGATTCAGTTGCCTTTCCTTTAGAATTGGTGCTATTTGGTAGAATTTATTTGGTAGAATTTATTGTTGGTATTTTTGTCCCATTGTTGTTGCCATATTTGTGAAGAAAATGTCTAAAATTTGTGAAAAAGGAAGAGAGAAAAAACGACAGTTTTCATTTTTTTTTTTTTTTTTTTTTTTTTTTTTTGCATGAAAATCTGAGAAATTTCTTTCCAAATTCTTTGTGTAAGAAGATTATTTCAAAGAAGGGATCCAGGTCATTAATTGCCTTTCATTAAAAAAAAAAAATGTCTTTGATGATTTATGTTTTCAAATTATGCATCATTTTACTTTTTTTTTTTTTTTTTCTTATCCTAAATTAAATACTTTTAACTGTTGAATGATTTCCGTGCTTGTGTAGGCATTTTGACTCAACAAAATCTGGGAAATGTACGGAATTATACGAACTTTAGGGAAACATTATGAAATATTTATTACTCAATCTGCCATTAGAAAGATATCTCTCCACTAAATAAATAAATCCAATTTGACCAGATTTTGTACATCTTGAATCCTGGAAAAAAAATGGGATTGATTTTTAAACTCAAGTATTAGATGCAGCAGACATTTGGACACAATTTTGGATGAAATAATAAAAAAAAAAAACACCCAAAAACCTGTGTCCTATACGCAAGATTATTGTAGTTGTTTTCTAGGATGAGTAAAATTTGAATAAAAATGACTACTTATGCCTATGCAAATGTTTGTTTTATTTATATATATATATATATATATATATATATATATAGTGAAATTTCCCAGAAATAATTCTGAAAACAAAAACAAATTGGTTTAAAAATGACAATTGGAAAACATTCATAGTTCTTGACGACGTGTTTCATCTTCCGACTTTATCAAGGCAAGCAATGAAAATGAAATGTTTTCTAGCCATAGTTACATGAAATATATTTTTTGTTTTTTCTTCTCTTTATTTTTTACTGTCTCTCTTTTTCTCTCTGTCGCTGTCTCTTTTTTCTTCTGTCTCTTTTTTTCTCTCTCTCTCTCTTTTTTCTATCTCTCTCTCTCTTTTTCTCTCTCTCTTTTTCTCTCTCTCTTTCTCTTTCTCCCTCTCTTTTTCCTCTCTCTCTCATGTCTCTACTTTTTTCCTTATCTCCCCCCACTCTTTTTTTGTCTCTCTTTTTTTTCTTCTTTGTCTTTTGTTTTTTCCCATGACTCAATCTTTCTTTTCTTCTCTTTTTTCAGCGGACATAATATGGAGTATGAGTGATCCATTTTGTAAGTATCTTCCTTCCATGCACCTTATCTTATATATTTAATAAACCTTAAATTTGGGTGGGGGGGGGGTTAGTTTGACCCTCTGAACTTCAAGGGTTGATCAAGAGTCTTATCTGGTCATTGACGTTAATGGTGTAGTGACTTTAGTTAACTGAAGACCTGTCATAAAATCGCTTTCATATCAAGGACTTGCAGTACTTTCGCTAATTTTATATCTCGCGTATGATGTGACCCCCCCCTTAAAATTAGCTTCAAAATTTGCTCTTCAAAAGTCACATGATACATGAGTATATACAGTAATTAAAATTTCTATTGGACATAAAGTGGGTGATCGGTTTTCTATTTTTATGAAATAATAAACTGATCGCCCAAGGATTACTACATAATAACTGGAAACAATTAGTTTCTAATGGACACAAAATGAGGGGTCGGTTTTCTATTGTTACAAAGTAATAAACTGATCCCCCAATAATTACTACATGTTATTATAATTGGAAACATATCGTATATACTTGTGTAACAGGCGATGTTTATTTTAAACTTTTTGACTACAGTAAATGGATATATAGTTTGGCCAGTGGTGTAGTCAGGGCCAGCAGTACAGACACTAATTTTATATCGTGTCTATGATGCGACCCCCCCATCCAAATTAAAATTTCCATTGCACATAAAATGGGGGACCAGTTTTCTAACGTTATGAAGTAATCACCCTAGAATTTCTACATAATAACTGGAAACAATTAGTTTCTATTGGATCGTTTTGTGTTCATTTTGTTTAGTTCTTTTTTCGTAACAGATTTAATGTTTAGTATAGAGCTTAGAAAAAATTCGCAGTGTGAGATAGGCAAGAAGTAAGGCATGTAGCAACATCAGCAAGGCAAAGGGCACTCCTTTAAAGTCAAGGAAGGGCAAAAATATTTTAAGTCAAGTGATAGCAATTGCTGTATGAGTTGTACGATTTTTGAATCAAGCATGGGCAACGCCAGGCCATGCTGCTAGCATATATATATATATATATATATATATATATATATATATATATATATATATATATATATATATATAGGGTAAGTCAAAAATTATCTGCACTTTTGCTATAACATAACTTTAGGTTTGTTACACTGTAAAAGAAAAAATGCAATGAAACTAAAACATTTGAATTGAAAAACTTTTAATTGCTTTTATGAATAAGATAATGTCTTTTTTAAAAAAAACAACTTTATATTAGATGAATAATGAATTTTTACAAGATTTGCTTACATTTTTTAAATTTTAATTAAGACTTGATTGTAGCAACAGATTAAGTAAGTGATTCAATATAATTTTACATTTATTTAGCTTCTGACTTTCAAAATCAAGCCAAATTCGTTACACTCCCACACAGATATCCATGGCAAAGTTATGAGTCCATCTCTTTTCATCAACTGATCACCAATGAGTAGATTCAACAAGCTCAAGAGATAGTAATGGCGAACCGGCTAATTATCATTGATGAAGTAGCATTTTTGGATCACTGCTCTCTGTTCCTCCTTCGTGAGCACTGCTATCGAAGAGGCCATGTTTAAAAGCAGAACTTCTTGTAGAATTTAAATCATTTTCTTTTAATTTTTTATTCATTTATTTACTTATTTTATTTTTTATTTTTTTTGTAAAACAAGACCTACAGTTACTAGTTGGTTTGGTTTGTTTTACAGTATATCAACCTCAAACTTAATGCCGACAAGATTTTTATTGCTGCTAATAATGTAATAATAAAAGGTTATAAAATGTAATAATAAAAGGTTATAAAAAAGATCAATTTTTTATTCTGTTTCAATGTTGTCTGCAATTTTAAGTTTCATTTTATTTCTTTAAAGAGAAATAAAAATTTCACATAAAACAAAGATTACAAAACATTATTTAATGATTAAGAAGAAAAAAGAAATTCAACCTGAAAGATTTTTCGGTAAAAAATGACGATATTTCGCCAAATAAAAAACGAAATAATGTTTTGCCATACCTTTTTTTGTCTCAGCAAACTTTTTTCTTGTCGACTTTTTCTCGGACTGCCAACCTGACCCTTTTTTCTTCTGTAATCTTCAACAATCTTTGGTTATTTTCGATAATCTCTGCTGACATTTGCTCTGTGAGATGTGGTTTAGTTTGGTTTGTTTTACGGCATATCAACACCTCAATGGGTTATTTTAATGCCAACAAAGTTTTTATTCCTGGTAATATTTTTTTTAAAAAATGTATTGCTGGTATTAAAACCTATTTTTATACTTTTGCTTTGATCCTAGTTTTGGGGTTAACTATTTGTCCATAGATGGGACCCTAACAGGTGCTACCACCCTGCGTCAGGGTGGCCCTGGGAACACCAGATATTAAGAGGTGGCTTCACATGCCTAAAAACCTCCTGATCAGTGGCCTTGCTGTCAGATGTAGTTTATCATCTTACCCAGGATGTGGATGTATTTTATCATCTTACCCAGGACAGTCGTCTGTCAGTGCACAACCTGATGACATCGAATTGATTCAATATAATCTTTCCACTTCATGTCTGCGGAGAGGCAACAAGAAATCATTCTTCTGAGGGTTAGCATCAGCCATGCGGGTGGAAGGCATACAAGGTTCTCTCAGACGATTAAGAGAGAACGGTTTACTTTTGGCAGTGTTAAGATAGAGAAACCATTTATTGGCCCAATCGACAACAGATTGTAGGTCATTTGGGGTGGGGGACTTAATTGATCCTATCGAACTGATGAGACATATTATTAAGAAAGAGTAAGTAGTTGTGTCTTCAGCATAGATACTGACAGTAGAAGACTGATTCAATACAATCATACATTTATTTAACTTCCGACTTTCGGATTCAAGCCAAATTTGTTACACTCCCTTCCACACAGCCATGGCAAAAGTATGAGTCCCACTCTTTTCATCAACCTCCACCACTAATGAGTAGATTCAGCAAGCTAGAGAAATGGTAATGGTGAACTGGCTATTTATCATCGATGAGGTAGCATTTTCTCTGCAGATTTGGATCACTGGTCTTTGTTCCTCCTTGCTGCGCACACTGCTAGTGAAGCGGACATTTTCACACTGTAACAGTAGCAAGAAAACTTATGCGATCCTCAAACTTCTATCACGTGATTACAAGAATACCAATGATGAGCATGCATGAGCAAAAGGCAGTGTCACAAATGGAAAGATATATTATCACAAACATGCGGGTAATTTTTGACTTACCTTCGTAATTTTTCTCTTTTTATATATGGTTTTTTTTTTCTCATATCTTTTTTTCTTGTCATCTTTCTATCTTGCCTTCTTTTCTTTTTCTTGCCTTCTTTTCTTTTTCTTGCCTTCTTTTCTTTTTCTTGCTTTCTTTTTGTTTTCTTGCTTTCTTTTTGTTTTCTTGCCTTTTTTTTCTTGCCTTTTCTTTTCTTGCCTTTTTTTTTTTTGCCTTTTTTTCTTGCCTTTTTTTCTTGCCTTTTATTTTTCTTGCCTTTTTTTGTCTTTTTTTCTCATGTCTTTTTTTTTTTCTTCTCCCGATAGATTATCTACACGATGATGTTATAAGAGTCCCTGACCTCTCCGACGATGACTTCTCAATATGAGATAACTGGAAATAATGCATCAAAAGGGAGGCTAAGAAGTTCCCCGCCTCTTCTCCAACACTGTAGATGGGTGGGGGGATGCATTTCTTTTTTTTTTTCTGATATGAGAGAGAGAAAAAAAAATGTTCTCTTTCTTGAGGAGAGGAGAGAGCCATGACTCCTCATAATAATGCATATTTTTTTATTAATAAAATTTTATCCATTTTCTCTCTTTTGTCTTTCTGTTGCTTACTTTCAGTAAGGATTTCTATAGGTACCTCCAAAAATCCGTATACCTAAGGTTTAAGTGTATTTTTCATAAAGGAAAAATCATTTTCAAAGCTTTCCAACCACTTCAATCGAAAGCTAAAGGATTAAATTTTCTAATTCCAGAAAAAAACATACTGTGGATTATTTCAAATAGATAATTGAATGATTTTTAGTTGATGCTTCCAAAAAACCAATTGAAACTGCCATTTTTATCTTTTTTTTTTTTTTTTTTTTTTTTAGGGAAATGTAAACAAACTTATTTTTCAGTTTTGAAAACCCTGCTAAAATAAGATATATACATGTCTGAAATGTTACTTTCATAAAATTAGCAAATTTAAAGTTAAATTAATCTGTTCTGAAACAAAAATCACTTATTTATAACATAAAATTTTCTAGACAAACATTTCTTGACCTGGGGTCTTGTTATTTTCATGTCTCCATCGATAATTTGATGGCTGAATGTGTTGACAGGTTTAGTATGTTTAGTGACATAACATTTTTTTTTTGTTTCTTATAATAATTTAAAATATAAAAATTTCTTACATTATTGAGTTACCTCTATCTCTTTCATTATTTAATAGCTAAGGTAATGATGACTAATTTTATTAATTATTAATATTACATTAAGTTATTACATTTTTAATTTAATAACTGAGATAATAACTAATAAAATTATTATTATATTATTAATTAAAATATCTCACTGAGTTATTAATTGTTTAACTTGATAAATGAGATAATTTTATCATCTCAATTTAATTTTTAATTTAATAATTGAGAGTGAGATAAGACCTTTACATGTCAAGGGGCTTTCCCCAAGGAGGAGACAAGCTTTGAAACACGTGACCTTTTAACCATAATGTCACTTATGAGATATCATACTAAAAAAAAATCTAACATTTTGATGCACAAAAAAAAAAAAATTTTAATTATGGTAAAAAGTTTTGGTAGCATTATTTGTATTAAGCTTTTAATTTCTGCTTTGTAATAATAGTCTTCAGTTAAAAACTTAATAACTGACCCCATACTCAGCTTGGAAGAATTTTTAAAATTAAAGAAAAATGCAAACAATTCTTGTAGAAATTCTTTATTCATCAAAAAAAAAATTTTTTCTTCAGATAATGTCCTTAATGTATATTATTTATAAAAGCAAATAAAAGCTTATCTAATTAGATAATTAGATAGTTTATTGCAGTTTTTATTTTACAATTTGGTGCAGAATTTTAAAAAGTTGGCAGTAGTTGTGAAAAAAAAAATGTTGATGATTAAATTTCTCCAAGGAGTCCTGCTTATAAGTAATATAAAACAATTGGAAATTCTAGAAAATTTCATAATATTAATCTATCTGTGAGTAACAGATATTAAAAAAAAGTTTCAAAAATAAATTCGTTCATTTTTGAACAAGTCCTGAAAGTTTCATTAAAATCAGACAATTTGATTTTTGCAAGAATTTCCAAGTTAATGGGTTTTTTGCCTGGAAACTGCTACACTAAAATGGCCATTATCACAAGTATTACAAAGTTAAAAAAAAACAAGATTTTTTACCCAAATTTAAAACGTGTTAGAAAGAAGAAAAACATTTAAAAAATACTTTGTTTTTTTTTTCCTCTTAATAATAACATAAACATTTTAATGATGAAACTTTGTTTTTATTAAGTTTCGGACCTTTTATCATTATGATATACTAATTTTTTAGTGAATTATTGGCGGTACCTAGATATCTAGGATATAGCATTTATCATTATTTACACTCGGTCTAACATCATCCTCACTTGTACGCTTATTATTACAGTGTTTCAACCGTTGGGCTTTCCAGCCTTCTTCAGGTAACCTTCAGAGAATTTCCACCTGAACCCATTATTAGGGGTAAATTAAATAACAGTTGTCTTGGGATACCTTGTCTAGTTTTTTTTTTTTTTTAATTTAGTATTGCTCAGTTATTGCATTCCCAGTTTCCACCAGTGTAGCAGATTAAAGATTTGGTGATATAGTAATTGTGAATTCAATCCCTGAACAGGGCAGTACAGACTTAGATTTGGTGGTGACAGGGCAAGCAATAGCTGACCAGTGCTAAACAAAAGTGAGACAAAGTTTTCTAGACTTGACAGGGGGATGAAAACTGCTATTAAGTAAAGAGTTCAATTTAAAATTCCGGAAGAAAGCCAGACGTCACAACAGCCGAAGTATTGTGATAACAAGGAGAAAAGTACATGTGAAAATTTTTTTTTTTTTTGTAATAAACCCGTAAAAAGCTTTTGTGTGAGAAGTGAATCAAGGTGGGGTTGGAAGACGTATGGCCTACGATCTTGCGGTTGCCTACTTTATAGGGTTATAGCTCTCCACAACTTCCTACCTGTAACTGTAAGTGGTGTTTGTCTGTCTCTACTATCCCTTCCATTTCCTGTTCTGCCATCCATTTACACAAACTTGTTAGGTAGGTTGATCATGGCTCTTCACAACTTCCTATCTGCAAATGTAAGCGGTGTTTGTCTGTCTCTACTATCCCTTCCATTTCCTGTTCTGCCATCCATTTACACAAACTTGTTAGGTAAATGGCTCTTCTTGTTATCTGGTAGGTTCTGCCATCCATTTACACAAACTTGTTAGGTAGGTTGATCATGGCTCTCCACAACTTCCTATGGAATCATGTTTCTGTATGTGACTATATTGAGAAGTTTTATTGGTCAAATTGTTCATTTCTGGCAGATCTAATATCACAGTGTGGAATAGCTACTTTCAAAAGTGATAAAAAAGACTAAACGAATTTAGCTGATTTTTAAAAAAATATATATAATATATAATTTTAAATGGAATCCTGTTTCTGTATGTAACAATATATTATTAAGAAATTTTATTGGTCTAATTATGGAAGATGATAATCATGCAAATTTTCACTGGTTGCTATTTCACAAGTGTACGTTTTCTGCCAATTGTTGCCTGACTTTTGGAACATAAAGTATTGTTTGTTCAGGTGCAGTAGAAGGAAACCTCGACATATGACAGTGTTTGTGCAAACGGGTCACTTTGGCATAATTTGAAGAAATATGAAACATGCCACAAGACTCCCTCTTGCCTCACATTGCAGTAAAAATATTAAACTATACTAAGAGAATAGATATATTAAGCAATTTGGTTTAAACTAAATTTTTAATTTCTTCTCCTTGACAAACAAAACATTGCTTTAATCCTAAGAAAGAAAAGGCTCGACATTGTTTAACTTCGTGTTTTGCCATAGGAATCGATTTTTCTTCTTTTTTTTTTTTTTAAAAAAATGACTAATCAAGCCTTTGCAGGTTATTTAAAGCCAGAAAATATATTTAGATCGTTAGAATATTTTTTTAAAGATCATAATGATATAGTGATGCAAGTCTTAATTAACCCATAGCTGGAGGGGTGAAGAAGAGCTTTCTCAATAATATTTGCACATAAGTGAATATAACGAGTATTGGAACTCCATTATCAAATTGCAAGCCACTATCTATTACACTTCCTATACACCCAAGCTTAAACCACCTGGTATTCACAAGCAGTCAGATACTGAACAGGCTCGACATTGCTTAACTTCAAAAACTGTATGAGAACTGATGTTTCAACATGATGTCGCTGTAAGTCCTATCTATTGGTGACTTTAAACATTGCTTTAATCCTAAGAAAGAAAATGGTGAGTATACAGAAAGACGTCACCTGAACGTTTAGTGCTAAAATAAGTCTATAGTATAACTAGACCCCCACTTCTCTGCTTATAAAAAAAGCTGAGAAATTTCCGAGAAGTGATTTGTAGACTGCTCCCAAAGAGTTCCAAACTCCTTTCTTTCAGTAAAGGATTTAATATCTGATGTGAATAAAGGATGGGTACGGCATTTCCCCCCTCTTTGCTTAGCGCTATTTTGATTTGTGGGGTGGGAGGGGGGTGTCACTAAGTCCTAACTGACCACTGCAGCAGGCATGGAACTTTAATTCTTCCCAAAGCGCCCCTTAACTTACACCTGCCTGTCTTCCTAGGTCCTTCCTCAAATCACTTGACTCGAATAGAGAAAACAAGAGTTAAACAAGGATCCATCCAAATGATTCGTATTTATAGGTTTTTAAATCCAGGAAGCAGGAAGAATCTCCGAAGAAAACAGTGACACCCGTGAATTATCCTGTTCCTTAAAATTTTTTGGCCGAAGAACTCCAGCGTTATCCTGAATATGGTAGTAGTAGTAGTAGTAGTAGTAGTAGTAGTAGTACAAGTAGAAGAAAGTAGTGCCAAAGCTTTAAATCCATTTCAAATATCGTATCCTTTCCTGTTTAAATTTTGGCTAAGAGAGGCCAATTTTGTATTTCTGATTTTCCTTTCCTTTTTCCACTTTTTTGCAAGAAAAACCGACCAAAGATTTGCTAAGTGCATTTGTTTGTTCTCCCTCCACCCAGGTCCTAGGATCCTGCTGCCAGAGACACTGGGTTCTAGTTTTCCAATTCCATCCTTTAAGCATTTAACCTTTAGAAGTAAATGAAAAAAAGGAAAAAGAAGTTAGCAATCGTCAGCTGGTAGAAAGACAGAGAAAGAAAGAAAGAAAGAAAGAAAGAGAGAGAGAGAGAGAGAGAGAGAGCACATTGGTATTTACTGACCAAAATCACAAACCCATGGCAGATTTTTTTCTCTCTTTTTTTTTTTTTTAAAAAAAAAAAAGAAAAAAAAAAAAAAAAAAACAAACAAATGGACATTTTTCAGCCCTCAAATATTTGATACCATCATGACAAGTGTAAGAAATTTTTTTTTTTTTTTATGGAAATCCAGATTCTGTATTCAAATAGGCAGAATAAAGCCATATTTTGTTATTTTTTTCTTCTTCAAATTAGGATGTTGTTTCTCTTCAAAGCCAAATGGCATCTACATGTATACACAGAAATGTCAATGTCAATCTATAAATGGCATTGAATTCTTAGAAGAAACAAATTTTAGAGCAGTCTCACCAACCTATGTTGCCAAATACAAAAGATTGGGCATTGGACTGAAGAAAAATATTGAGTGCCTGGAATTGGGAAATGAGACTAAGAAAGATGTTTGTCATTAAAACAGACAGATTACAATTTCTTTTTCAAATGGGGAAATTGTCAATGTAGTCTGTTTTGTAGAATAGAGAAAAGTGCACAGTGATGAGGCAGAAATGCACTTTCAGATGGAAAGAAGACATTAACAGAATAGTCTAATTATATACACACACACACACATATATATATATATATATATATATATATATATATATAACATACACACACACACAGATTACTTAGCTGTTAAAGAATGCTTGTACCTTTAAGTCTGCAGCAAATTTCATGCAAGAATCCAAGGATGAAGGTCAGAAAATGCCAGGCACAATTTGCCATTTGATTGAAGAGAATGAAATTTGGTAATTGCTGAACACAAAAACCACTACAGACCTTCAAGAGCACCTTCCAATAGTTAAAGTGGGAAAATGCACAAACTGCTACACCCTAAGTAGAAATATGGTAAAGGCCTACCTTAATAAAAAAAAAAAAAATTGTGGGGAGTAGGGGTAAAATACTATTTCTGCAATTAGTTTCGTATCTACAAAATATCAATAACCAAATCAGAAAGCAATTGAGCATTTTGTAGTTTTATTGCTTCTAAAAAACAAAAATCCTGTCTAGCTTGGACTGTAGTTATTTTTAAGAGTGCATGAAAGGGGGGGAGGTAGAGGGTATTCAAGGAAAGGTGGCAGTGGCTGAGAGAAATAACGAAGTTTTGCATTGGTGCAGAAAAACTCAGCAGAATCTGGAGGTCATTGGAATTGGTGGGAACAAAGTTCTTGTGTTGGGGGAAGCAATGGAAGAAGAAACAATGGAATAGTTGTTGTGCAGGAGAAAAATGACGGTGCTACCAATGCTTAACTGGAGAGCAATCTTCAAAAATAACTAAAAATAAAAAAAAAAAAATAAATAAATAAAAGATAAAAACTTTCGGTAATTGCAAAAAAAAAAAAAAAACCTTATTTAATATTACAGCTGATAAACATTGATTTAAAATTCAAGTCTTGTCATTTTTTTTTCCTGATATTTTCAAAGAGTTGTTAGAAATGATTTTCAAAGAAACATCAAATCATACAAACATTGGCTTTTCTGTTGTTTCTGAGCCAAACACAGGGACTTGCCTACAAAACTGAAATGCAACTATAAAAATGGATTTCAAAAAGGAAGGAACCAATTTTGGAAACATTAAGTCAGCTTCCCATAAAAGACGAATGTGCCAAGAACTTTTAGCAATTGGAGATCGGAAAGATTTCAAAAATTTTCCCCCCAAAAAAATGTGGGTAAATAAAGACTAACTAGAATTTCTAAGATGACAAGAACTTGCAGGGAGAAGGAAAGATTGAAAGGATGAAAGCAGAAAGACAAAGTGCAGAGAAGCTATTAGGTTGGTGCAAAAATAATGACGTAATAATGTCGTTTTTTAACGTATTTTTTTACGTTAAAAAACGACATTATTACGTCATTATTTTTGCACCAACCTAATAAAAAGAAGAAATGTCATTTGTCCCCAACCCCTCATTTCAAGGAAATTATTTTTTGAAAAAAAAAAAAAAAAAAAGATAAAAAAAAGATAAAAACTTTTGGTAATTGCAAGACAAAAAACAAAACAAAAAAAATTCAATATTACATCTGATAAGGTATTGAATTCACAACTCTTTGGGTCTAGTCACTGGATCCAACCAACGCCATTATGCACTAACACCATGTGTCCTTGTGGATAACATGGCCTAGTGGATAATACCTGTTTAGCTGTCCGCTACCACTTTTTCACAAATGTCGATTTTCGTGCAGAGAGCGGATCACATCTTCATAAATGTTTCTGAAAACCTGAACTTCTCATTGGACAATAAATAAAATTATCTCGTATATCTTCACGTGGATTGTTCTCAATAAGCGACACAAAACATATCAGGCTCCAGACTGAGTTTTGTAAGGCGCTTTCTGAGTGATTAACAGATGTTAAAAAAACAATTTACCTGCTCACTACTACGTCCGAACAACGTCAACCTAGTTTTTGACCTGACGAAAAAACAATGCTCTCAGGATCCAATCACGTGGTTAAAAAAACATATAAATTGAAGGTACGAGCGAACCCAGTCAGTGAGAATTTACGACGACCAAATTTGCTAAACGACTTTACGACGCTTGAATCATTACTGCAGCGAAGTACAAAGTTGGAACCTAAAGTTCTTTAACATGAAATAACTTCACTGAAATTCAAGCTACAATTTCAACGAAACATCTCACTCACCAACTTCTAAAATTTTGTAAAACTTATTCAATTACGTTATTGAATCAGACGAAACTTAAGTACAAACAATTACGAACAATACATTCAACTATGAGCAACGAAAACAAACACTTCACTTCTCCAACATCTTTAAAGCTAAAAGTTTATTAACATATTTTCAGCTTTATAAGATTCTCTTTCAGTGAACATTTTGAACTGCAACACAACCGAAAATCATAATATCTCATCTCAGAGATATCTATTGCGGACCCGGCAGCGTGCAGTGCTGGTTTATTACAAAGTGTCCTTGTACCAGACACCACGCTAAACTACCGAGTCCACAAGCAATGTATAAAAAAAAATAAAATAATGCGTGAATGAACAGTGAGAGGAAAGGGGTCAATCAACGAGTGCATAAATTAATAAACATCAAAGAGATAACCGGAATAAAATGACAAAGACGTCTGTTTGTAAAACATGTGTAACTTTAATTAGATGGAAACAAGTAGATTATCTCGTGGTACGAGATCAGAGAAAAAGGTTCCGCGCCAAAATAGGAATGCAAGATGAACAAGGCGGGAAAAAGAGTTTTATAAAGTTCTGGAAAAGGGAACTCGTTAAACACGAGGTGTATGTGCGCACAGATAGAAAGGAGTACTCACTGTGGATTTTTTTGGCGTTGAGAGTGTATGTGATTTTGTGTTTTTTCTTTTTTATGTTCAGGTTCAAAGTAGGGTCTCAGAGTTCGGTCAGGTCTTGAATTAACTGTTGAAAATTTTAACGGAATGCTGTGGACGTCTAGCCAAAAGGACGAAGAGGAGCTAGTTGCGGTTGGTTGCATCGTCTATGAGAAGTTAATTATGGCGAGTCCAGAAAGGACGAAGAATATCTGTTCGTCAGTAAGATATCCCTGTCTGTATTTAATATTGACTGACGAGGGATAAAAATAAGCCACTTGTTGAATACGAAGTTTTGCTCACGACTGTGTCGTGTGTCTCGAACGTCTTCTGGTCGAAAACGGAGAAGGTCTGACCTGCGGATAGCAAGTTGTTCGTCAGTAGGATATCCCTGTCTGTATTTACGATTGGTTCACTGACGAGGGATAAGTTCTGCTTGCGACTGTGTCGCGTCTCGAACGATGTGTCTCAAACGTTTTCTGGTCGAAAACGGAGCAACTGGTTGACCTGCGGGTAACGTCAAGATGAGAAGAAATCTTGGTAAATAAGTGTGGGGTCAACATCGTTGAGATAAGATATTCCGGCCCGCATATGGGTTAAGGGCACGTAATAAATGAGTTGTCCGTCTAGTCAGGTTGAAGATCGGGAAGCAACTGGTTGACCTGCGGGTAACGTCAAGACGAGAAGAAGTCTTGGTGGAGTGTAAGGTCGACATTGTTGAAATAAGATATTCCGGCCCGCATATGGGTTAAGGGCACGGAATAAATGAGTTGCCCGTCTAGTTAGGTCGAAAGTCGGACGGCAACTGGCTTGCAAACGCTGGCCGTTTGAGACGCCGCGAAACGCGCGGGAAAAAAAATTCAAAATCTGTTAGTCTGACTTCATCAGTAGGAGCTAGCGAAGGTCTTCCTCCAGGTTACTGCTACGTCTAGCTGTGAGAGGAAGGAAGGGTGCAAACCGCGCGCACACACGCACGAGTGTGAAAGGAAGGGAGGAAACTCGCGCGTAAAAAATATAGATGGAATTAATGTGTTAATTCCATATATCTACTAATTATTTTCTACTATTTACTGTTGAAAGTATAAAATAGGTTAGGGTTTTAAATAATATTCTACTTGAATTTATTTATTTATTTGTGTGTGTGATCTAATTCCATTGGTTAAAAAAGATTCCGATGCATTTCTTATGTAACAGTACTGCAGTCGACAAAAATCTGTACAAAAAGCGGATCACAAAGCCTTGATATTTCTCTGACGTTCAAAAAACATATTCACGCATGCGCGTACGTACAAACTTTTTTCCAACCTACATTAGAAAAATATAGAACATTTCCAAACAAGCAACAAGAACTTTTCTCTTTGAAATATTCTTCTAAAGCTAAAGTTTATTCAGCATTTCTCAGCTTTGTAATTAATTCAACTTTTGTGAGTTCAGATAAAAATATTCACAGTCTAAGGGACATAACTCCAACATATCTTTAACTTCTACGCATGTACATCAATACAGAAAAAATAAAAATGCAAATGTTATTGTTTTAAAACCATTTTGTTCCTTCTTGTATTTCATGTTATGTAGTAAATTTACGTTCAAAATTGTGTGGTCATGTTATACACACAGCCGTAAACAGACATCGTCAAATGGTCCATTCATACTAACATCATCATCTTGCGGCCTCGGCCGAGATTGAACTCACCAATACTTTGATTGGTGTACTGTAATTCATAATCTTGTCAAATAGCTGAATTCTTGATGCTTCGCTAGGGCTATCAAGGGTGTTTTTATCGTGACACCAACACTAAATGGATTGACAACCAAGGCTCAGATAGACTCCATTCACCCTCCTCTAAGAGCAGGTTTTGAATTCAGAGTTTTCCTTCTCCTAGACCAGTTGCCATCCAAGGCTATAGAACCCAGTCTAACATACACTGTTCCACAACAACCGAGTTAACCCCTGCTAGGAAATGCACAATTCCTCTTATAATTTTCACCATCACAGTCTAGCAAAATATATAACAAGTTTTCATTGGTCAATCCCCTTCAATCTAGCTTGCTGATTGGTCAGTTCCGACCAATCAAACCGCCTGCACGCGACCAATCTGTTTTTCCCGCGTTCTCCATTTGAGCCTCCCACGTGGTACAGGACCATTATATAAACCCAACACGTGTAAACTCACTCGAGTTTTCTTTCTATTCATCTCTCTCTCTCTCTCCCTCTCTCTCTCACGTCTCATTCCTTGCTACCAAGTGCCAAGATGTAATCTTCAAGAACTCCCGTCTTAGCCATTGCGGTCAGACGTTAAAGACAATTACCAACATCCACGCAAGTACGAACTCTGAAATCTCTTCTGAACTTTTACCAACTTTACAACTCACAATTCCAAAGTTTATTCTTCTAAATTACAGTTTAATATTACTTCCTCTTAATATGAGCTCAGGTACAACTGTTACCTTAATCAAAGGGACACGACTCTGTCCTACCTTTTCAGTTCGCATGCATGTATATCAAACATTAATAAATTTAATTATGTTTTGGAATCATTCCGTTCAGTTTTGTATTTTATACTATGTGCTATTTACGTCAAATATAAATTGCATTGCGTCCACGCATTGTCCTTAATCTCACCTTTCCTAGCCAAAGTTAAATATTGGTAACACCATCACTACAATAATGGCAACCCTGTCGTTCGACGTTCACAACATAAATGGTAACACAACCGCTACACCACTGCATCTACAAACTCAGTACTCAGTTGTAAGGGTTCTAGCGAGACAAGCTTGCTAACCATTAAACCACAAGGCTCGAGATTTATTTTGTAAAAAATACAAAATTGTGGCACAAGGCCAAAACGTGAGGGTTGAGATGAGGTTGGTCATCAATGCTATACTAGCTAATCTGATTCGCGATCCATTCACAATTTAACACAAGAACGTCTCCGTGATCAATCACTCCTCCAATTACCATAATACTTCACACACCTACAAAAACGTAACCCATGACATGAAAATTTGAAAGTTTCATCAATTTTTTCCCACAAAAAATTTACGAATGATGAAAAGGGGGTTGGGAGATGATCCAAAAAAAAAACAAACTAAAATATAAAACAAACAAAAGACACAAAACCGTTATTAGTCGGACCCGTCCACTTCTCAATAAAAGAGAGGCCGCTGTATTAAAAAAAAAAAAATAAATAAAAATCAAGAGGCTCTCTTATTAAGGAAGAAGGAAGAATGGATAAAATAAATCCGGCCATGCGAGAGGGGAAAAAACTAAATCCGGTTGAGATGAAAAGAAGAGGGGCCAAAAAACAAAATGGGGAGGTGGGAATCTCGACATGGATCCTGGCAAAAGATGCACCCGGGAACAGGCCGAGAACAACGCTTACGCACATTAACAAGGTACACAAAAGTGGTCTAAACTAACCAGGGGAAGGATCCACAGGAAACCACCCTGATATGACGTAGGCGGATCTAAATAACACAATCAAGGCTAGCCCCGTTCACACGAACCAAGCTCGCCTCAGTCGCCCACCTTTCGCTGAAGACTGTTGAGACCAACCTTTTCCTATCAGTTCTAATCTTCATCTAAGGCTTCTTGAGCGGTGAAAAACCGTGAGCTCCACTTGTGTTATAGTGGAACACACATATTCTATAGTTAATAGACTCTCCCATCTATAATAAGTAGGAGTAGTAACAGTAACGAGAAGTCGCTCAGTGAGTTGGTCAGTCAGTCGATGCCGGACGACCTTTAGTCGGATATTAAAGTATCAGCCACCACAACTAGATTACTGCGTTATACCTATTATATCAAGTTCCTCACGTTTTGTACGTCGAACCTATTTTAGGACCGACTTAGTACAAATACAAGATTCCACTGTGAAACTACTCCATAACAATATGGCAGAGATGTTGTGGAATCTTCCGCAACAAGCCAGTTAAACCCTGCTAGGAAATGCACTATTCCTGTTGTAATTTTCACCATCACAATCTTACAAAATATATAACAAGCATTCATTGGTTAATATACTCAAAACTAGCTCGCTGATTGGTCAGTTATCCTGCACGCGACAAATCTGTTTTCCCGCGTTTTCCATTTGAGCCTGTCACGTGGTACAAAAAAATTTTGAAAACAAAACACGTGTAAACTCTCTTTCTCTCTCTCTCTATCTCTCTCTCTCTTACGTCTCATTCCTTGCTGCCAAGATGTGATCTTCAAGAACTCCCGTCTTAACTAATGCAGTCAGACGTTAAAGACCATTATCAACATTCACGCAAGTACGAACTCTGAAATCTCTTCTGAACTTTTACCAACTTGTACAATAGACAATTCCAAACATGCTAAAGAAACGTTATTCTTCCTAGACTGCAGTTTAATAATTACTTTCTCTTTATGAAATTAGGTACAAATATTACCTAATCTAAGAGACACAACTCTGTCTAATCTTTTTACTCAGTATTCATGCATGTATATCAAATATTAATAAATTCAATTGTTACGTTTTGAAACAAGATGTTTATGAATCTTTATTCTATGTCTTGTAATAATTGTTGTGGATGGAAGATTATTGAACACACACAATTTAAAGCCTTCTGATAATTCAAACCTTCTATTTCTCTCCAACACACATCCGTAACAATGCAAAATAGCAACTTCAGGGCTTGCTAAGTACTTAAAATCTAAAGAAAATACACCCCGAGTTGTTGTGAAATGTAAAAGGTATAAAAATGTTCACAAAGAGACTATGGTATATAGAGATGAAGCAAAGGCCAAATTTATTATCTATAGTACCATTTCGTTACAGTTATAGCGATTTGCTAAGTCTTCCACGCCCACATTTTATTCGCCTGCGATTGGCTAAATAAATTACTACTACCTTTGTATAGGACAATTTAGCCATCGCAGTCGTTCCTTTGGTTCTGGGCATACTTACCTATTCTGTTTAGTACGAGTGTAGTGATTGGTTAATTTTTAACCAATTACATATTTTTAATGTAAAAGTTGCCAGTAAGATCCCGAGACATTCCAGACGTCAACACAAATCCACGATCTTGCTCAACGCACACACAGACACAGAATTTCGTAACTACAAACTTACATTTTCTCTCTGTAACTTTTGCCAAGCACAATCAACCAGAACTTTGTTGGTTCAAACCAGTTTATTCACAACGCATACCAAGCAATTGTATTCTTCGTGTTATTCATTCTTCACATGCAAACTTTGTTCTAATAATTGTTTCAGAACATTTATCCCACAAGAGAACTTTCTTCGAACAATTAATTACAAATCAACCTACAGTTAAAGGGGAACAACTTCTTTCTCTTTAATCTACTTTGTGAATAACAAATTATTTCATGCTTGTTGTATTTTAAATTTCAATATATATTTGTTGGCTAACAAATTGGAGTTGTTGTCATTATTACTTGAATC
>CAHIKZ030005600.1:95000-107500 GCA_903632075.3 Acanthosepion pharaonis
AATTAATAAATGTATTTTTACGACGAACTTTTTAGTTTTTAAATTCTTTTTACGTGTTCTTTCAATTATGTATTTAAAATGAAATTAATTATGAAAGTAAAAACCGTTTTCTGACGAAGTCAACATTGAATCGATTCTCTTTTTAATTATTATTAATATTATGCTTCCGAAATCTTGTTCCAATTTATTTAATTAAATTTAAAAAAAAAATCAGAGTAATTCTTTTGAATTCCACACGACCAAAAAGACATTGTATTTTAATTGACAGAACAACACGTGAAACATTGTTTTGCCGTTGAGGAGGGGGGCGGCGGCAAACTATGGTCGCGCCAAAAAGACTTTCGCCTCTTTATTTATTTTTTTTTAAATTCTGATTTTTATTTTTTTTTGTATTAATAATACGAATTTTTTTTTTTAAATCAAAAATACATACATTTTTTTTTTTGTATAAATACGATTAAAAATAAAAATTTTTTGAAACCACCGTACTTTCAGCGTGACGTTTCGGTTTCATTTTGTAAATTTATCAAACAAAGTGAAAAAAAAAATTTAAAAAATAAATTTGTTTTTTAATAATATTTATATATATTTTTTTAAATTAAAAATATTTTTTTTGTATAAATACGATTTTAAATTAAAATTATAAAATATTTATAAAATATTTTATTTATAAAATAAAGTAAAAAAAAAAAAAAAAAATTATTAATAAGTTTTTTTTCTTTTTTTTTTTAATTAAAAATACTTATTTTTTTGTATAAAGACGATTAAAATAATTAAAATTAAAAAACAAAAAATTACAAAATATTTTATCAAAGTAAAAAAAAAATTATTTAATCTTTTTTTTTTTTTTTTTTTTTTTGTTGAAAATTAAAAATAATTTTTTATTAACAATAAATGTTTTAAAACTTTTTGGGAGAAAAATAATTAAAAAGGCTGGAAAAGAATATTTTCCTTTTAATAAAAAAAAATAATGAAAAAACTACTGCTAATTTTTTTTCTATTGAAAATAAAATAAAAACAATCCTTAATTTTTAGTCATTTTCAAATAAATCCTTTTCAAAAAAAAATATTCTTGAATTTTGAGAACGTCTTTAATTGCTTACAAATATAGCTAAAAAAAATATTTTCTTTCTTCTTCAGTCGATTCTCATGTCTGGCTTCGGTTCAGTTTCCCCCATTTTATTTTTACTCAATTTAAAAATAATTCTTTATTAAATTCAATTCAAAATTATCCATTTTGGTTGATTATTAACTTAAAAAATAACCGAAAGCAAAGGTAGGTATCGTACTAAAAAGTCAAAATTTTGTAGTCGGGAGCCCGAAATGTTTGTGACGTCATCGAAATATGTGAAGAATTCGCTGTAAGTGTTTATCCAAACGGTTAACCAAAATAACCAATTATTTTAATCAGCTTTTGGAAGAAGCAAAAACTGGAACAAGAAATAATTTTATTAATCAAATTATAACGGTAAAAAATGCGGGATACTGAAAAAGGGGGGGGCTTCATTTTTTTTTCATTTTTTTCTCCACTGCAAAGTTGCGATGAAGTCTTCACATATTTCTATGACGTCATACACTTTTTAGATAAAAAAAAAAAAAATCAGTCTTTTATTTATTTATTTATTTTTTTTGCGAGAGACCCTTTTTTTCATTATTATCATCATCATTATCATTAGAAGAAGGAGAAAGAAAAAATTTTTTCTATTTTAGCTTCCAAAATGCCATTTCTATAACCAAGAATAATTTGTAAATATAAAACAGAAATAATTCATTTTAGATTTCTTTTTTTTTTATATGGAGAAATTTCCATAAAAATAAAAAAAATATACTCCAAAATAGAATTTATTTCTTATCTTATCCAATTCTAAGAGGTTTTTTTTTTGGGTGGGGGGTTCTTTTTTCCAATTACATATTTTCATTTTATAAATAAAATGTAAATTTAATGTAAAAATAATTAAAAAAATAACAAATAATTGTAAAGATTCATTTTTCATCAAAAAAGTTTTTTTGGCTTTCAGTCAATATTATCCATAAAAACATAGCTAGAAGCTTTTGAAATTAAATAATATCTATGTTTTATTGAGTTTTGTATGTTTGTTATAGTGAAACGCACCTATTCTATAGTTAATAGACTCTCCCACCTATAATAAGAAGTAGCAGTCGCTCAGCGAGTTGGTCAGTCAGTCGATGTCGAACATTAAAGTATCAGCCACCACAACTAGATTGCTGCGTCATTAACTATTATATCAAGTTCCTAACGTTATTGTACGTCAAACCTTTTTAGGACTGACTTAGTGAAATACAAGCCTCCACTGTGAAACTACTCTATAACAATGTTACAATTCAGAGCTAATTTTAAGGTAGAGGGGGCTTTGATTTTAAAAAAAAAAAGAAGGGGTGGGGGTTACTTTCCTCAAAGCCTTGTACTTTTAACTAATATAATCACTGAATGGTACAGTATTGAATTTCTAGAGTTTTCATAGAATTAGTTATGGCGGGGGATAATAAATATAAAAAAATATATTTTTACTGTGACTTTCAAAAAACATAATTTCTATCTATTATGAATGGTTTCTGAAAGTTTCATTAAAATCTGGCAATTATTTTTATTTTTGCAAGATTTTCCAAATTAATGTCTGTCATAAAAAAAAAAAATGCACTAAAATTTGCTGTTATTTAGTACTTCTGCTGACGCAAAGAGAAACAAGGTTTTTTTAATCAAAAGTTAGAATATTCTAAAAGGACAAAAAAAATTTTTTAAATAATTAAAAAATACTCTGGTCTTTCCTCTTAATACTAACAAACATTTTGACGATAAAATTTTGTTTTCGTCACATTTGGGATCTTTTTCATCATGCTATGCTTTTTTTTTTTTTTTTAGTGTTCTCATGAAGGTTCCTATTTTTACTGGTCACAGAATTCTGTTTTTTTTCCCTTGGTGTTAGGTAGTATTCTCAGAATATGAGATGAGATAAAGTAATATAAGAGAATCAATTCATTGTTTTGCTAAAAGAAAGGTACATTTTTTACATTATTCGGACTATTGTCCTCATCTTTGTCACCATATTTTGTGCCATGTGTCCTTGAGGACATCTGGGTATTATAAACCTAATGTCTTCAGCAACCATTTTTACCAGTGCTCATATTGCCTCAAGGACACATGGCACAGTGGATAAAGGCATTGGTTAGATACAGTGACAGGACCCAAAGAGTGTGAATTCAATACCCGGTTAAGGCAGTGGAGAACTTTCAGAGGGAAATTAGCAGGAGATAACTGATAACTGACATCCATCAAACATGGCACGTGGAACTAAAACAGTCTACCCCAGTGAGCGAAATAAAGGGTTCAGTTCGAAATTCCAACCACCTGAAGAAGGCCGGAGCATATGACGGCTGAAACGCTGTAATAAATATGGCGACAAAGATGAGGACAATAGTCCGAATAATGTAAATAATGTACATAATACCTCATCTCAGAAATATAGACAGACTCTAAAAGAAAGTTTTTTAATATTTCAATGTGAGATATGTTTTATTCTATAAAACATTTTCAAGTTTGAAATCTAAAAAAACTCAGTTCACTCCGTCCCATGCAAAAAAAATTTGGCAAACATTGTGACCACAAAAAAGAAAATTAGGAGATACAGCTTTAAGAATTTTCACTGAAAAACCAGAAAAATTTGTTCAACTCTTAAAATTTAAAAAATTTATTTAACAATGGCTGCAATGATTATTTGACAAACAAGGACAAATGTGCCCTCTATAAGACATAGTGTCCAAAGGATGGTTTTTCCCTTGACACTGCTATTATTTTAACTACCTCCACTTCTCAATGATGTTTGTTTTAACAAGCAATGATTAGAATTATAATTTAAACATAAACATGATGAAAATAAATTTATACATTTTTTGTTCTTGTGAATTGACAACAATAATATTAAACAGTATTTATTTATTAGTATGTTTATTTAGTAGAATAAGACGTCTTTGAAAAAATAATGTTAACAGAAATACATTTTTGACGAAACAAAAATATTACAAGGGAAAAAAAAAAAAGTTGTCGGCATTAAATGACCCATTGAGGTTGATATGCTGTAAACTAAACCAAACCAAAACAAATGAAATATAATATATATATATATATATATATATATATATATATATATACACACACACACACTGTGTGCCAAATTATTATCGAGATAACTCTTTTTCTAATATTTCAAAAACGTCCAATCAATTCACAACAAAATTTTCACACAATGTTATAACACTTGAGCTGCGTAATCACTGAAATTTTCGTACTGATCTGTGCAATGTAAACAAACTGGCACCATATTTGTTATCAGCATGGTGATTTGAGCGCGCCAAATTATTAGAAAGGTTTAGTAAAATTCCAGAATTGAGCAAACAAAACGTTTATTAATGTTGTACGGAATGTTTATGATCAAAAAGAAGTACAAATAAGATAATTAAACAATAATTTAACGCTTTTGATTATTTTCCCAGTCATAGAGAGGTGGTAAATACACTATTTTATACGGCTTGGACTATTGTCCTCATCTTTTGTCGCAATGTTTATCATGTTTGCTGTTGTACGCCGGCCTTTTTGAATTGAATATTTTGTTTCTCGTCATCAGTAGACTGTTTGTTTCCACGCAGCCATGCTTCTTTGATGGATGTCAGTTACGTTATTCTCGTTAATTTCCCTGAAAGTTCTCCACCGCCTTAACCGGTATTGAACTCACACCTTTTGGTTCTATCACTGGATCTACCCAACGCTTTTATCCATTCAGAGGGAGAATTAATAGGAGATATCTGATAACTGACATCCATCAAAAACATGGCACGTGGAACTAGAACAGTCTACCCCAGTGAGCGAAATAAAGGGTTCAGAGCGTACAATGGACGAAACGTTGTAATAAATATGGCAACAAAGATCAGGACAATAGTCCGAATTATGTAAATAGTGTACATAATACCTCATCTCAGAAATATAGACAGATACTAAAGGGCCGAAACGTAATAAATATGGCGACAAAGATGAGGACAATAATCCGAATAATGTAAATAGTGTACATAATACCTGATCTCAGAAATATACAGATACTGAAAGGCTGAAACGTTGTGATAAATATGGCAACAAAGATGAGGACAATAGTCTGAATAATGTAAATAATGTACCTTTCTGCACGTTAATTAAAGGCATTAGTGTTCAAATTTCTATATTAAACTACTCTTTTAAAAAAAGAAAAAGAAAGGTAACTGTTGGTGTCTGTTGGATTTTAGATCAGTCCACCAGAACAAGAAAGCTTAGTTTTTTTCAAAATTTTTTTTAGAGGAAATCACCACTTCTAAATTTTAAAATACATGCAATTCAGCTCTAGAATTTTTATAGTAAACCAAAAATAACATTCCCAATTACTACTAGAACTATCGCTACAATTTTTACCTATTTAAACGTAATACTATCCCCTATCTCCATCTTTCCTCCCCTACGTCTCACTCTTAGGACGCTTGTGAAATAATGTGCCTGGACTTTTGACCGGTGTTTATCGGCAAAAAAATTTCCACAGACAAGTCAACATTAAACACCCAATCCATTCTTCACCAAACTGCTGTCAACAAGCACTGTTGTTTCACTTTGTCATGTATTTTTTTTTTTTTTTTTTTTATGTATATTTTTCTTCTCAAACAAATAGAAAAAAGGAAGTGACATTTCACATACGACTTGACTACAAGCAGGATTGTTCATAACCATTTTTGATTCTCACTTGTCGAAGTGCAGTTGAAATGCACTGAAACGAAGTTGCATCTTTGTAGTGAGTAAAATGGTTTTGTCTATATGATAAATATCGCTCTACTATCGGTAACAATCCCTCTTTTGGATTAATGCTGTGAAAGTTGGAATTTATTACTTTCGCTTCCTTATCATCAGATATATATATATATATATATATATATATATATATATATATATATATATATGTTGGTTTATATCATCAGGACAAACTGATTAATTTTTAAAATTTAAAAAAATTAATCATTTTGTCTGACGATCTCAAAAGCGTGAAACCCAGGCTCACAAACTCACATCAATACAACCAAATATGTTTAGCTCTATCTCTGATATTGAGCGCTTTCTAATAAGTACCGCACATATAATATATAAATAATTACACACACACACACACACACACACACACACACACACACACACACACACACACACACACACACATTTATTAGAGCTTTTTTCTTTTCTTGCTATGGCTTTTGTTAATCTTGAGGATTACATTCAAGCTTGAAACAGACTCGGTGTTGACCTCTGTGTCCACTTTTTTTTATTTACATATTGAGTACTTTTACCCATAAATATAGCATAACTTTAAAAATGTATTTTTATTTTATAGTAGTAGTAGGAATCCATTTGTCTTGTTATATAAAGGTAGTCCTGTTTGGTCAAAATTCAGTCCCTTAGTGGTGAAATAGTATATAGAAGTAGGGCCCTAACCAGACTCCCTCTCCTCTTGTCTGTACCAACAAGATCCAAAGAAATACATGGCATTACATTGGTGACGATTTGGTCCCTAGGAGTTTCCAGAAAGTTGTCGTTGATACAACCGCCCCTCGGGGTTTCACTCGGATTTTCTGTTCAAATGTACTTCCATGGCCCTTTCCGTGGTTGAATATGAGCTCATGGCAGAAGCTGTTTAAAATCAGTATTTTCTTCCACTAGACGGATTCTTCCTGGTTTGTCGTGGCTCCATCTAGTCAATCTATCTATTCATCTATCTATCTATCTATCTATCTATATATATATATATATATATATATATATATATATATATATATAAAAAGAAAGAACTGTAAGATATATAATCCAGAGATCTTATAGATATTTTTATTTTACAAATGGTGCTCAATATAAATTTTATGAGTAGCATTAATATTATAAATTGATTTTTGAAACATTGGTTAGAACTGTGTAGAAAAAAAAACATTTTAAATCAATTAATTTATAATATATATATATATACACACTTATGTTTATTTTGGTAAAGTTCAAGTTTAGGTCAAAAAAATATTTTTTGAACAAAGTTTTCTGGATTTCAAAAAACTAGCAGCATGACCAAGCGTTGTTTCTGTGGTGCTTGATTAAAAATCCACGGCTCATACAGCAATCGCTATCACTTAAAAATATTTTTGCCCTTCCTTGTTTTAAAGGAGTGTCCTTTGCCATGTTGATGTTGTTACATGCCTTATTTCTTGCCTATCTCACACTGCGAATTTTTTAAGGTCTATACTAAACATTAAATCTGTTATAAAAAAAAGAACTAAACAAAAATGAACACAAAACGATCAGCTTTAAAAAGGACCTGTGAATTGAAAAACCGAATTAAAAAAGAATGTTAACAACAAAATACTTTTTTCACACCCAACCCAGTTCTACTTGAATCAGAATCAACGTTGAGTTTGGCAAGTGAATGAGCCAATTGAGTAAAGTGCCATGCAGATTTAAATTTTCCCATTTTGACAAATGCAGCCATCGATTTTTTTTTTTTGCAAGCTAGCATGAAGAAGTTAACATTCGCTGTCAGTCAGCTGTTGGCTCTTACTTGGCCGGTAGAATATGGCTAAAAATCACATAAAAACTGCTGTGAGAAGCATGAAAAAATTGATTATTTCCACTATCGACCGGAGTTGGGAAATGCAAAAGTCGGTCTTGGCCTTCCCACCAACTTGGGAGCATGTGCATGTAAATTTTGGTGCAAACTTCTAAAATTATGGCCAGTATTCATTACACACACACATCCTGCCTTTTATAGATAGAGATTGATGTGGAAGATCTCGACCACATTCCGAAATAGAGAAGGCTTCACTGGTATGGACATATGAAGCATTCCAGCGTTGGTATCAGGTGCACCTGTAGCTTTTTTAAATTATAGGAAAGTTGGTGCTTGGGAGGCTTAAGATGTCATGGTGGGAGCTGACAGAATGTGATTGCAGAGAGTGGAAGCTATCTGCAGTCGACCCTCATAACATAAAATTTACAGTTATATATACCCAACTCGACTCTAATTTGGTGAGACCTAGCTGCCAATCTAGTACTGCGCTTAAATTCATAAAGTCTAGACACCATAATGAAGAACTCATCTGAACAATTACCACAAAAGTATTTATAGAAAAAGCAAAGAGAGACAAGCTTACGGCAATGGGAAATTAACTCAAACAGAGCTGCCAGATCAGAACTGATAATATTGCTGATTCTTTAGATTTTCTCAAGGAGCTCAAGGGGAACTGGATCATATGTGGCAGCAATATTCTAAGCATGGTAGACTTATAGATATGTAACATAGATTCTGAGAGAAAAATTATCTCGACCAACATTTTTAGCAGCTGACTTAGAAATGGATTCAATATAGGCTTTTTATCTCATGTCAACTGAGAATGTTAGCCTGAGAAGGTGCAACAATTTACTTTCTTGGAGTTTAGCATCAGCCATACTGATAGACGGCAGAGAGGAGTCTCTCAGATGATACGATTAATGGAGAGAAGTTTATATAATACATTGTGTCCATAAAGTTTGTGTCCACTTTAAAAAATTTATAACTTTATTTGTGTTTGCGATAGAAATAATCTGTAAAAATGTTATAATGTTTAATGTACCTAGTTTTAAGTATAGCTAAAATAACTAATGTGATTTCAGGCATTACTGTAAATCAATTGGCAAATGTTTTCCGTGAACTGCAAAATTGTATTACCCTTTGTATCGTTAATGATGGAGGACATGTGGAAACTTGAATAAAATTTCAATAAAACCTTAAAAAAATATAGATTTACTTCTTTCCTTTCTAATCCTTTTTACAGATTATTTCTATGGCAAATGCAAATAAAGTTATAAATTTTGGGAAGTGCACACGAACTTTATGGACACCCTGTTTACATGCAAGGGTAAATAAAAAAAATTAACCACACTTTTTCCATAACATACCTTTAAACAAGAGTGTGCATAATTTACACACACACACACACACATATATATATATATATATATATATATATAAGTGGACACAGGGGTCAACACCTAGTATAAACAGTCTGTTTGATGTTGGAACACTGACACATGGCTTGAAGATTGTGTTCAAGTATGGAACAGCCTGAAAGTAAAATTGAAGGGCATTTACTGAAAGGGCCACTGTGTAATTGAGAAAATTTGACAAAATTAATATCGACTACAGATTACAAATCAAATATAAACATATAAAAAATAAATATCACGGTTATCTAATCTAGCAAGGACCTATATTTTTATGTTCAAAAACACATGCGTATACACACATACACAATATCATGTACACGTATATACATACACATAGGCGTGTACCCACATACACACATATCCACACATACATATACATATACACATATCTGATTCAATATGTTAGCTCTATCTCTGATACTGAGCGCTTTCTAATAAGTACCGTGCATATAATATATAAATAAATAAATATATATATATATATATATATATATATATATATTAGGAAAAGTTCAGAGCAGATAACATTAGAAAGATTTTAGAGTCCCATGAAAATAAGTGGATACAATGTCAAAAAAAAAAAATACCCAGCATAGGCTAAATCATAAATTTAATAAATATATAGATAGTAACAATATAGAACTCCAACAAATCAAAAACCAACCCACATTTCTCACCCACAAGACAGACATAAGCTTACGGAGGTGGGAGGCCTCTACACTCACCCACACGAATATATACACACCATACATATCATAATTTCACTCCTCCTAATGAGCCAAATGATAAACACACCTACAGCAATACACACGCTTACACATACTCACTCACCCTAAGAACCAAATAACACACACACAAACACTAAACAGAGACACATCCCCCCTCTACTCAGGTCCAATAAAACTGTCAAACTCACCAGAGAATTCAGAATAATATGTATCTATCCAGTTCTTATCTCAAATAACAAACTTAAAAAGAGACTGACCAACACAAGGAATGTTAAATGATTCATGTTAAAAAAGATAAAAAGTAAAATAAAAACTATAAGACAAAAGTTCATTTTCTCCAACAAACGACATTCATTTCTGTGGTTTAGTGCTACCAGCAAGCAGAATATTTCTCCTCCTTATGATGGCCATTTCGGGTCGTAAACTAGTTGAGGAATCTAAATGGAATAATAATAAAAAAAAATGAAAGAATATTAATCTAAACCCAGTATATGTCTAAAGATTTTAATTTTTTTTTTATTTTGTTATTGTTCAATATATATAATATATATATATATGACTTCTTCAAGTTTGTTACTGCATTTGAATGACATTTTTATATTTGTAAAGTGTGACTTGACAGGACTTTAATGCTTATTTTTTTAATTCATTTCAGATCCTTGACTGAACCATGTCAACGGAAACCGTTGAACTGCGGGCCATCATGAAGTTCCTATTTCTTCAGAAGCAAACTCCAGAGGAAATCCATGAGTGCCTAACGCAAACGTTGGGGGACAAGTCCCCGTCGTTCTCGACTGTGAAGAAATGGTGTGCCAACTTCCAGCGTGGTGATTTTGAGACGCACGACGAAGTGGGTGTCAAGAAACCTTCCATCGTGTCAAGTCCCGAGATTGTTGATAATGTCCATGACCTAATTTTGGCTGACCGACGAATTTCGACTGAAAGAATTGCTGAAGCTCTAGAGATACCCAGAGAAGGGATTGAGTTCATTATTCACGAGCAACTGGGCATGCGGAAGCTGTCGACCAAGTGGGTACCAAAATGTCTGAATGCCGACCAGAAGCGATATCGAGTGAACGTCTCCAAGTTGATTTTGCAACAGTTCCAGCGATCGAGTAAGAATATTTTGGACCGACTTGTCACCGTTGATGAAACGTGGCTTCACTACTATGATCAGGATACCCGACAACAGTTCATGCAATGGCGGCACCCAGGTTCACCGCAAGCGAATACATTCAAGATGCAAAAGTCAGCGGGAAAGGTCATGGCCACATTTTTTTGGGACAAGGAAGGTATTTTATTGACTGACTATCTTCAGAAGGGCCAAACCCTTACTGCCGATCATTACAGTAACCTGCTATGCCAATTAAAAGAGGCATTGCAAGAAAAAAGACGAGGGAAGCTTCGGAAAGGAGTTTTCTTTTTGCAGGACAATGCACCTGCTCATAGGACTGGCAAAGCGATGGATGCCCTGAAGAATCTCGGGTTTGATTATATAGACCATTTGGACTTAGAGTGCATCGACCGTCCACCTTATTCCCCTGATCTTGCTCCGTCTGACTATTTTCTTTTTCCGAACCTTAAAAGGAATTTAAAAGGAATGAAAGTTTCGAACGAATTGGAAGTAATAGCTGCAGCCGAGAAATATTTCAGCGACCAGACATCAGATTTTTTTTTGGATGGCTTAAAGAAACTTGAGAAACTCTGTGCCAAGTGTGTCCTACTGCGGGGTGACTATGTGGAATAGCATGGCTCAAGGTCATCCCCATCTTGGTCTGGCTGAGGACTTTTCAAAACTTATAAACACTCATATGGATGTGCAAGTGGTGTATGGTTAGTGGCACATAATGAGAAATTGGCTGAATTTCATTACGTGCACAAATACCCTTGAAAAAGGTATGGATCCATCTGTCTTGACTATGGGTTAAATAGTAGTGTGAACTGAACTCTTTAGCCTTGGTTGGTAACCAGTCTAGGGGAAGGTCAACTCTGAATTCAAGACCTATTTAGAGACCCTGTGGCACCAATTTTCTTTATTCGCTTTCTCTGAAATGGTTTGGTTGGGTTTGCATAAGCCTTCACCTCACTGATCAAATCATATGTGAATCATCTGGCTGTTTGGTTCTAAGAACTGAGCCATGTGGACCCCCATACACTGAAAACAATGGTGAGTCCATTGTTATATATATGTTACGAAAAACTTGGTAATCCGTATGGGTAGTCCCAAGGAGGATGAAATCCTGAGAGCTCAATGTAAATCCAGAGCTAATAATTTAAATAAAAACAGACCACTTTAAGGTTCCATTATAATAATTTATTTCACCAGAGACCTTTTAAAGTCCCTAGATCCTTAGACATCACTTTCAACAGGTGAAACAAAAAAATGAATTGAAAATTTACACTTTTGACGGGTAGTATTAAGTTTATGTAATTTAACAGGGTAGCGAGGAGGTGGAGGTGGAGAGACATATTTCTTTCGAGTTTAGAGAAGGTTTATTTATATTTAATCGGTCAACTAATTTTTTCTATCAAAAGGGAAGAGAGAAGAGAGAAAAAATATAAAAAAAGATGTATTTATTGAGGAAGGAGTGGTAAGTTTTAGAAATTTAGGTAAAAAAAAATTGATGCTAATTTTAATTATGTTTTTTATTTAATTTCACTCATTGTGTTCAAACAATTTTTTTTTTTCAATGTTTTTTTTCATATATATAATTATATATATGTGTGGT
>CAHIKZ030005600.1:112500-117500 GCA_903632075.3 Acanthosepion pharaonis
AGGACACAAGAAGGCAGCCATGTTAGTAGGTAAGTCACTTGACTTTTACAGCCACTACCGTGGAAAGTGCTTGGACAAACTACATTCCTTGGTTCTGCTAGGTGTAACCTCCACGGCTAGGATCCGCCATGCCACTTACATTTTAGCAAACCACCCACATTCCTCTTGTATTTCATTGGTGAAAAGTAAGTTCCATTCAAACAGCTTCTTGCTGTAAACCACTGCTCTGTGGAACAAACTCCCAAGAGGATGTTTCCCCAATCACTACAATCTTAATCTGTTCAAGTCTAGAGTCAACCGTTATCTTCTCCTATCTGTATGAACTAACCCTTAATGTAACCCTCTACTTTGAGTGGCCTCCAGGTCTTGTACAGGGTGAACCCTACTGTAAAAAAAAAATGTTCACACAAATAGAGAATAGCTCTTGTAAATATTTTAATAAATGGTGATCATTTATCTACAGACGTAATATTTCTCAACAAATTCAAAAACAAACACTAATTAACAATAATTTCCCTATCATAATAACACAATATTCCTCAACAAATTCAAAAACAGTACAAACACTGATTATCAATAATTTCCCTATCATAATAACACAATATTCCTCAACAAATTCAAAAACAGTACAAACACTAATTAACAATAATTTCCCTATCATAATAACACAATATTCCTCAACAAATTCAAAAACAGTACAAACACTGATTAACAATAATTTCCCTATCATAATAACACAATATTCCTCAACAAATTCAAAAACAGTACAAACAGTTTGATTAACAATAATTTCCCTATCATAATAACACAATATTCCTCAACAAATTCAAAAACAGTACAAACACTGATTAACAATAATTTCCCTATCATAATAACACAATATTCCTCAACAAATTCAAAAACAGTACAAACACTAATTAACAATAATTTCCCTATCATAATAACAACAATATCAACAAGGTATACAAACACTAATTAACAATAATTTCCCTATCATAATAACACAATATAGGTATACCTTATCCTACATTATTAATTGGTTCCAGTGGTCACAACATTGTCAAAATAACTACGCTATAAACTGCAAATAAGCACTCCCATTGCCTATTACAGTATTTATGATCTTTCCGTACAGTATTCTGAATAAAATAATTAATTTCCACCTTATCTTCCAGTGATATAGCCTTATGCTTAGCATTAGCACTTGCACTGGGACTTTTCTTTGGAGCCATGCACAAAAATGTATTCCAAATCACAAGTGAAATTTAATTGAAAGAACATCAACAGCAGAGCACAGATGTAAACAATCTGAATTTAAAATCTATGTCGGAGTGGAAAACAACACACATGTGCCACCTGTTGGCAGAAATTTGAAATAACATCTGCTGAACATAGTTTATTATGCTAATTTTTGTTTTTGATAATTTTATGATATATAGTATACATAATATTTTAAAATTTATTTAAATATGATTTTATATGTGTTTATTGTTATTTTAGTGTTTAGATATTTCTAATATTTTTAACGGCCGACGTAAACTCGAGTAAAACAACCTAAGGCGAGTTTTATTTTTCCATATAATATTTAAGGAAAACCGACATAGCCTTGAAAATAACTTGAAATAACTTAAGCCGAGGTATCACTGTATAACATAATACAAACACTAATTCAACTAATCTTAGAAAGAAAAAAAAATAATATGAATTCAAGTGTGTTACTAGATTGGCAATTAGGTCTCTTCATTTTACTGTTGAAATAACTAGGTGTAACCGTAAGTTCTATTCTAACAGTTTCTTCGTTTCTTGCTTCCCTGCTACCTACGATCTTCAGAAATTAAATGCAATGTCAATCACCATCTCCTGAATCCTGTTCTTTTATTGTCCTTCTTCTCACTAACATCTCATTCCTTGCATCTAAGGCAGAATTTTTATATGATATATATATATATATATATATATATATATATATATATATATTGCCTTAAAAAAAAAATATTAAAATCTTCAAACTCACTAGGTTGTAGATTAATATTCTTTTGTTTTTTTTTTTTATTATTATTTCATTTAGATTCTCGATTAGTTTCGTAAAAATGGCCATCATCAGGAGAAGAAATATTTCTCTTTGCTGGTAGCAGTGAACTGCAGAAAATATATATATATATATATATATATATATATATATAAAGTCAGTTTCATTAAAAAATGATATTTTTTATTTCGATTAATCTTTTAACTTAATTTTTCTTGCATTCGAATGAACAAGTGATTTCTATTTTGGACACAGAATGTGTAGAAACTGCCCAAGTGTTCTATAATACCCAGCGATTTTTAGTCATTATCAAGAACGAGGTTTATTTTTTCAGTTTAATTAGTAGTTAATATTATTAAGTGTTGGCTTTTTTGAGGAACACGCCCACAATGTGCTGAGTTCGGAAAATAAAACATCTCTATAACACTAAAAACTTACACACAATACACACAGTCAATTAAACTGAATAGATAAAATCATCCTAGATAATGGCTTTGGACAGTTTCTACATTGTGTTCAAAAAAAGAAAGCACAAAAATAAAAAGCTTAATCGTATTACCTTGTCTGTCGTTTTTAATGAAACATGCATAAATGAAGGATTGCTGCCTAAATACCCAATTATATATTTCAGGATATTACAACAAAAACGTGTAAGGATCACTACACAATTGCAGTCGTGTTTCAATACATAACAATGCGTCTCCTCAGGTGATTGCAGATTAATGGTGAGTGAGCAATTAATTTGGAGGAAATGCATTGAACCATGACTGCAATTCCGTAATGGTGCTTACATATTTCTGTTGTAATATCCTAAAATAAATAATATTACTTTATGTATTGAACCCTGTTTTAAATTAAATATTGTGGGCATTGGAAGTGTACTCTATTCGTTGTCATCGTACATACATACATACATACATATATATATATACATATATATACATATATATATATATATATATATATATATATATATACATATATATATATATAGCCATATATATATAAATATATATATATTTACATATATATATATATATATATATATATATACATATATATATATACATATATATATATATATATATATATATATAATATATGCCCACAGGTGATAAAAGAAAACTGTTAGAGAAGAAGTAATTTTTGCATCCAACTAGTAAAATGGTGAGAACTAGTTGCTAATCAAGTAACAGGCTTAAATTCATTTTAGTTGAGATGCTAAAAAAAAAGTACATCAGAATAGTTGCCATGAAAATATTTGTAGAAAAGATTGAAGGAAGCACATCATCTCAGTGAGAAAGTAACTGAAGTTGAGATGTCTGGTCAGGATGAACCACTTTGCAGACCATTTAAATTTTGTCAAGAATCTTGGGAATTTATTTTAAAATTTTTTTTTATTATATTTTTTTTTTTTTCACCATCTTCTCTGTATAGATAAATAAATGACTTCATTGATATAAATATAGACATGTCATGCAGGGCAACAAACTTGTTCAGAAATATTTAAAAAACTCAATAGTTAAAAAATGGCCTCATGCAAATGAAGTATGAAAACGTCTTAACAAGGACCACCCTTCTTTAAACATTGTGGACAGGTGCTACATAATCACAAACAAAAAGAACTATATCAAATAATAAAGCCAGATTTTTTTGAGGACCTTCAACAGTAGCAACAACTAAAATGGATAGCACATATAATTATAGTAAGAAGGGCACCTCAAAGCTGTTTAATGTTTTTGTCCTTATGCTAGAACAATTACGACTGAGCAATGTAAGATTTATTATGTCACCAGACTTTGAATTATGACACTTTGTGACCTCCATACTTTGATTGATCTTTCAACCAGCTGATGGACATTGATGAACGTGAATAAATTTATTCCTTGATAAATCAATGGGGGTTTCTGTGTATATAAACATGGTAGTGTAATAAATTTCCTTGTAGGAAAAAAAATTCTGTATTCAGTGGATGAAAGCCAGTACTACATGTAGTTTTGGAATACATAAACTAATATATATATATATATATATATATAAAATAGGTTAATCTAGTCCACTAATTGTTATAGACCCATAATATTCAGGCATTGTTTCCTTACTAATCTTTTATTTGGTACATAGACAATATCCTAAAACCTTATTGCCTGAGATTACCCAGTTATTTTCTTAGAATTACATGACTTTATCAACAAATTAAAACATTAACCAGCCTGAATGTTCAATAAATTTAGTAAAAATGGATGCATTCTCTGGCATAAATCAAATAACATTCCATTGTTGAAGGATGTATGTGTGTATATAGTTCCTTAGTAACAAAAAATTGTGTGTATACAAAATTACAGATATATGCCAATCTTTTATAGTAAATTTCTTATATATAATATGGGAAAAAAAAAGCAGATGGTTTTAAATTGCAACAAACATTATTTACAGATTAGTTAAAAGAAATGGGCAAGAAAATGGAAAAAGTTTTATGCTAATATCTTTATGAACATGTTAGAAAAGAATTATAGTTAAATGAATTTCAGAATTAAACCATAAACATTATTTTAGATATATTGTTGACATTTTTTTTCTTTTGGACATTATGGTTCAGAAAGGAAAAAACCTTTTTTAAATGATTTGAATGCAAAATTTCATGAACAATTAATTTTATCATGGAGGATATATAAATAGATTCCCTTTTTTAGACGTTATAATAAAATTAAGTGTTCAGGGAAGCATCCTCTTACCAGTGTTCAACAAACCCACAAACCAACTTAGGGAAGAAGCTTTAACAAATGTCATTCCTTTAAATTAAAAAAAAAAGAATTGTATACAAATAATTTAAGAACAAGTGTATGCTCAGACCATTTAGGTTTTCTATACAAGGTCTGAACTAACTTAACAAAACAATGTCCTAAAATCAACACCCAATAAAAAATAAAAAGAAGCAAGTAAATAAAACTATCCTGATAAATGTACCAGT
>CAHIKZ030005600.1:122500-167500 GCA_903632075.3 Acanthosepion pharaonis
TCACTTTTTGGATTACTTCAACTAATGCTTTTATCCACAGGGTCATGTGTCCTTGGGGACATCAGTGAATGAATTTTAAAGTCTAATAAACCTAATGTCTTGGTAACCTTTTTTTCTTTTTTTTTGTGAACAAGTTATCCGAAAATTGGAAAAATATAATTAAATATTAAACAGACAGACCTTAGTTCTTTTCAATGAAACTTTACATATAATGTTATGAGAAATGACAATTGGAAAAAAATCTCAGCACCCCCCCCATACGTTTCATTGTCCAACTTTATCAAGGCAGACAATGAAAGCAAAATGCTTTTGTTTTCATAGTTACATTAGATCCAAAATTTAAAAAAAGAGACATTCCTGCGCAAACATTTCACTTTCATCGTTTGCCTTGATAAAGTCGGAAGACAAAAAATGTCTGCAAAAAAACTAAGATTTTTTTTCCCAATTTTTATTTCTTATACCAATTTGTCTTACCTGCAGAATTGTTCTGGTAAATTTTACTATATATATATATATTCACATTTCTCATCCATATAACATGGTAAGATTGGATTGTTAAGCCTCCTCAGCAGACACTGCTCACAAAAGGGCTGAATTTGGACCAAAGATGGCGCTACCATTATCATGTGCATAAATGGATACCTATATTATATATATATTTTGTCTCATGTCTCAATAAAATTTAAGATACTGCCATTTTTTTTCTTTGTTCTTTTTATTTCCATCAGAAACTTTTCTAAAATCAAAGCTCATTTAAGCATACATCCTCATGCTTCCAGCTTAAACTGACATCTTGGTTTTCCAAATATCTAAACTACAAGCTATAATTCTGGAAGGTGAAAATTTCCAGGTTTTCGTCTGAAATCAAGAAAATACAAACATTTAGCAAAATGGTCATATTATGTGGAAAAAAGGCGTTTGTTTAGGCCAAGGGGAAAAAAAACGAAAAAAGAAGTGGGTATATTGATCATAAAAAATTAACAGAGTAAATTACTGAGCATGAGGGAGGAACAGGCAATATTTAATCTTTGTGCCCGCAAAAAACCCCCCAAAACAACCCAAAATAAAGTGTGTTAAAAGGACAGTTATTCCCTTGACACTCCCTCAGCAGTGTTTGTTTTAAAAAGGTGATTATTAAAATCTTAAAACAAACATATAAAAGTGGATTTATACATTCTTGAGAATTGACAAGATAGATATATATATATATAGAGAGAGAGAGAGCAACCTCGGTTCTCGAGCGTCTCACATGTCGAACAAATCGGTTTTGTTTGACTGGAAAAAGAAGATTCAAGAGCTTAGTTTTTCACCCAGACTCAAGCACAATTAACTTCAATGAATTAACAAATACATGACTCCAATTAATATGCGAACAATGCCTGGGCAATATGCCATTTAATGTCATTAAAAATTAAACAAATGCATAAAGTAATAGGTCATGGTTAAATGCAATTGGCAGAAATGCCCAACAAATAGAATTAACAAAGTTTCCAATATAGACAATAATAACAAAAGAAAGAAAAGACCAAGTCAAGATAACTAATATGAAGCAAACAATATATATATATATATAGAGAGAGAGAGCAACCTTGGTTCTCACATGTCGAACAAATCTGTTTTCAAACAGAATATTTGACATGAAAATGCCTCGATTATCAAACAAAATTTTGGTTCTCAAACAACTTTGCCGAAACGAGTTAAACCGAACAGAATCATTTCTTAGTCGACCGCCATTTTGTATAGATTCGTGTGTTGTGCTGTGCTTTTCTTTTCCAATTTTATTGTACTTCCCCCTTTTTTCTCTTTATTAGTCCTCAGTCATGGCTCCAAAGAAAGCTAGCAGTGATATTGGTAACGGAAAAAGAAAAACAATTGTTGATGATATTGTCTCTTCCTACTCAGTTTCATATGGCAAAATCAACAATCTATCTTTCTTTTTATGTGCTGTGTCCTTTCAGGACGTAGGCGATCATGGCTCTCCACTTCCTCCTATCCCTTGTGGTTCTCAACAAGTTTTGTGTCTCTGCCAACTCCCCCAGATCGTTGCTCAGTCATCCACTTGCCCAAGCCTGCCATGCACTGCTTTCCTGTGTCTTTTCCCTCTCTATTTGTCCCATTCTTATAAATAAAGAGACGATCATGTCTTCCGTTCCCTTTTCCAAACAATAACATCTCTTTCCTTCCTTTTCCACTATCAACTCTCTTACATACATGTACGGTAAAATTAAAATGTTCGTCTATATTTTATCTATTTAGCATTGGGTTTATTTATTTTTTCTTAGATTTAATGATTTTCATTAGTTTTGTGTATAAACTTGTGCACAAAGTATTTTTGTTAAAGTTTAAATAAACAATCATCTTGGGACCAAGCCATTTTACATTGATTCACATTAGAAAAATAGTTTTTTTGGGTTACGAATAGGCTTCAGGAACAAATTAAATTTGTGAACTGAGGTTGCACTGTAGATTTCCAATACCTGCCTCCCTCGAAAAAAAACGGTTGAAGCCATATTGACCATAAAAATTAGTGACAGACCACAAGAGTAAATTACTTTGTACTTATAAAACACCCAGTGTGTCAAAAAGATGGCTATTGCCTTGACCCTTCTGTTATTGTACACACTTTTTCCTTACTACGGCAATGTGTATTGTTTGAAAAAGTGATGTTTAGAATTTTAATAAAACCCAAATGATGGAAAGTGTATTTATGTATTTTTTTTATTTTAAATTATCAACAAAGATAAAACAAAACATTAAGAAAGATTATTTATAAGATAAAAAAACAACAACTTTTCATTGTTATTTATAGATATATATATATAATAGATATTGCATTCAATTTGGTTTAACCCTGTACATATTTTTTAAATTTTTTTATAGATTTTTGAATAAAAAGATTTCTTTCCAAATTTACTTCTTCAGGAAATGGTAAATAAATATTTATACAAAGTTAAATAATAAATATCGCATTGTACTTGGTTCACATATCTTTATATTCTTGTAAATTGTTTCGAGTTGTTTGAGGTGAAATTTAAAAATAATAAAAAAAAAACAAAAATCTTCATTGTTATCACATCAGACCCAGCAGGGATGCATTCATTTGGTTTCACAGGAATCATTTTGGGAAATTTTTTGATAGATTTTTGAGTAATTGTTTTTTTTTTTTTTTCTTCAGGAAATGAAAATTGGAAAATAAATAAAATAATAAGCAGACAGACTTTAATTTTTTTAATCAATCTTTATATATATATATATTCATATTCAAATTTCTCATCCATGTAACATGTAAAAAAACAAAATTGTTAAACCTCATCAAAAGGACTGAATTTGAATAATTTTATTATATATATAATATATATATATATATATATATATATATATATATAAAAATAAAATAATGATAGTAATAATAAATTATATATATATACAATAAATTATAAATGATAGTTATAATAAATTATATATATATATATAAATATAAAATAATGATAGTAACAAATTAAATATATATACAATAAATGATAAATGATAGTTATATATATATATATATATATATATATAAATTATATATAAATAAATAATGATAGTAATAATAAATTATATATATATACAATAAATTATAAATGATAGTTATAATAAATTATATATATATATAAATATAAAATAATGATAGTAATAATAAATTATATATATATATATAAAATAAATGATAAATATATATATATATATATATATATATATATATATAAATAAATAATGATAGTAATAATAAATTATATATATATACAATAAATTATAAATGATAGTTATAATAAATTTTATATATATATATATATAAAATAAATTATATATAATAAATTATATATATATACAATAAATAATGATAGTATATATATATATATATATATATATATATAATAAATAGATATTGTGTAAATTATATATATATAATAAATTTTAAATATGATATTTTTTATATATAAAAGATGTAAATTTTATATATAATTTATATCTAAATAGAAAATGGTAAATAATAAATATACATTGTACTTATATCACATATTTTATATTCTTGTAAATTAATGTCATTTTTTGAAAATGGTAAATTTAAATAGAGGTGAAATTAAAAGAAAAATTGTTTTTGTCCTGTAGTTTCAAGACCTGTAGTTTCACTCAAAAGAGCAGGAATAAAAAGCACAAAAGAAATAGCACTAAAAGAATGTTAAATTGTAAATTAAAAGTATAATTTTATTTCTGTGTACTGCTGTGTGTGCATTTTAGTTATATGTGTTTTTAAGCTTGCATATGAAAGAAAGAAAGTCACTTTGTTTTTTAACAAGCAAGGTGGAGAGGAGATGGATGTCTTGGAGTGTCAGTAGCAAACAATTTTAGGCACAAAGAATCTCAAAGTTTTTCTATTGCATGCTGGGAGAACTCTTATTATTTTGGTTTTATTTATTTTATTTTAAACAAAGTTTTAATGTTTTTTGTTTTATTTTATTCATGATATTTATTAATATAATTTTTATTTATTAATAATAATAATAATAATAATAATAATAACAATGTCCCTACAAGCACATCTTTGTCACTTCAATTCTCTAGCATTCAATGTCATCTAGGAGATTAGATATTACATATGAATTCAGTACTCAAAGGACTTTTTTCATAATTAGAACCCTGTGGGGTCACTCACATCATACCAGCAGGGATCGCTTCATGTTCACAGGAATCATTTTGGAGACTTATAAACCTAATGTCTCGGTAACCTTTCTTTTTTTTTTGCATACTGAAAATTTATCTGAAAATTGAAAAAATATAATAAAACATTAAGCAGACAGACTTTGATTCTTTTTAATCAAGCTTATATATATATATGTTACATGGATGAGAAATTTGAATATATATATATATATATAGATAAATTTGAAAATATACACATATGAAAAATATATCTAAAAAAATAAAATACATGTATATTTTTCAGAAAAATTTTTTCCAAGAGGAAGGATCCAGGTAGAACTCAATGTCTAAGACAAAGATATAATCCCTTAAACACTAATATTCCATGGTCATAATTTATTCCATTGAATCAAATGATCCAAATCATCAGACCTACAAATTCAAAATGAAAACAGAAAAAAACTCCGAAATCAAAAAAATAGAATTTAGAGAAAGTGTAAATATGAGGATGAGTGATGAGGGTGGGTGGATTTAAAAAGAGGAGAGAAAGAAATATATATATATATATATTCAAATTTCTTATCCATGTAACATGTTGAAATTGGATTGTTAAGCCTCGTCAGACACTGCTCACAAAAGGACTGAATTTGGACCAAACATGGCGCTACCATTGTCATGTGGATAAATGGATACCTATTATATATATATATATATATATATATATATATTCTTTTTTAATACTACCCATATTTTAAACATCTGAATAGCTATTATAACATGACTTTCATTGTCAAGCTTTTTGAATTTTCCTATACTTGTATTTTGATTGGTCCCATCTAGCTTTTGTAACAAAGTTTCCCTTGTGAAGGATTGTTAATTAATTGAAACTTTTAAAACCATTTATTTTACATTCCACATCATCACTTGATAAGACACCGAGGTGTTGAAACAAAACTATTTTTTGTAGTGATTTTATAACATATTTATGTTATAAATTTTTTTAAATAAATAATTATATGTATATATATATATATATATATATATATATATAATAGGTATCCATTTATCCACATGATACCATGTAAACCAACTACAACACAATATCTATTATACACACACACACACATATATATATATATATATATATATATATATATATATATATATATATAATAGAAATTGTGTTGTAGTCGGTTTACATATCTTGATAATTTTGTAATTTTTTTTAATAAAAAGATTTCTTTTCAAATTTATTTCTTGATAAAATGGTAATTATATTTCATTGTACTTGACTCATATATTTTCATGTTCTTGTAAATGAACATGTGTCTTGTGTGTTGACTTGTTTGAAGTGAAATTAAGAAAAAAACAAAACAATGTAGTCACTCACATCATACCAGCAGGGATTGTCTCATGTTCACGGGAATAAAAACATACAACGAAATAACACTAAAAACATGTTAAATTTTAAATTAAAATCATATAATTTGATTTATTTCTGTGTACTGATGTGTGTGTATTTTATTTATATGCACTTTAAGGTTTATTAAAGTCACTTCGTCTTCTGACATGTACCAAGGAGATTGCTAGTGTTCCCAGGTTCACCCTGACCTGGGGTGGTAGCACCCGTTAGGAGCATCCAAAGACGATAAACTACATCTGGCAGCGAGGCCTCAGATCACATTTTGAGCAGCGTGGAACCACCTCTTAATTGCTGGTGTTTTCAGGTCCACCCTGACCCGGGGTGGTAGCACCTGTTAGGGTCCCAGCTATGGGCAAATACTTAAACCACCAAACTGAGGTCAAAACGTGTAAAAATAGGTTTTGTTACCAGCAATATATTTTTGTAAAAAAATATTACCAGCAGTAAATTTTTGAAGGAAGAAATTATTACCAGTAATACATTATTATCAGTGATACTTTTTTGAAAAAAAAATATTACCAGCAATAAAAAGATTACCAGCAATAAAAAGATTACCAGCAATAAATATCTTGCCATTGAGGTTGATATGCTGTAAAAAAATCCAGTTGTAGTGGCAAGGGAGGTAAATCAACTTAAGTGAGTAAATTTATGATTACTTCCCTTAGTTTTTTTTTAATGTCCAACAACGATTTTGCTAGATCGACACAAGAATGCAGTTTTTTTTTTTTTCACGAAATGACTTCAATTTTTTTTGGTAATTTACATATGAAATTTTTTCCAAATTTCAAAACATTTAAATTTGTGAGTATAAGTATTAAACATGATTATGTAAACATTTTTTTTTTTAACAAATTAAAATTTATTGAAACAAAATTACAGTTGACCTCTGATGACAATTCCAGAACAACGTAACAATAAACAATTTTTTCTAACCTCTGCCAACTGCAATGATGGAGAAAGCATTACCTCGAACCATCGCCAGTGAGACACGCTGGAAGAGCCACTCTGTTTCGCGAGGCTCGTCTCTTAATCGAGATGCAATCGCGCCAATTCTCCGAAGGAACGCCATCGAACGAGGGTCAATAACCCCTGAAGTCTCCACTGCCACAGAAGTAAAAAAAAATCTTTCAGCAAGAGAAGAATATTTAACTATTTTTTTTTTATCTCTGCGTCCTGGCGACGGACCCCGGCTCAACCGCGGACCTGATCAAATTACCGACCGAAAAATGTATCCGCACAGGTCGCATCCCAAATCAACGACTTCCCCATTTTAAAAGAGAAAATGGTAATGCCATCCGGCTTTTTTTTCCATCACCACGGTCGAGGCCTACGGGTTCTGATTTGGGAAGGGAACCCTGCTGCATCCAAACCCTTTTTTGATGATCGTTAATGGCTGCATGCCGTGGAAAGCAGCCAGCACTACGACGACAGGAGAGAGGATGCAAACCAAACTCATCGATGGAAGTCCCACATCTGCATCTGTGTCGCTCACATAATTTGAGTCTAAGACGGATCCTGACTCCAACTCGAGTGCACTCATCATCATTTTATTACATGACGTCTTTGTCATTCCTTAATTTGAGTAAAACAGTACAAAGAAGTTCGAAACGCTTAAGAATTTAAATCAAGGAAAACAAACCGATTTGATGACGTTTACAACTTAAGGCCTCTGACCAGGAAGTTTTGATGAGCGTGGAACCACCTCTTAATTGCTGGTGTTCTCAGGTCCACTTTGACCCGGGGTGGTAGCACTTGTTAGGGTCCCAGGTATGAGTAAATAGTTAATCCCAAACTGGGGTCAAAACGCTATGAAAGAGTAAAAATAGGTTTTAATACATGCAATACATTTTCGTAAAAAGTTATTAAAAAAAAAATATTACCAGTAATAAAAATCTTGTCGGCATTAAATAACCCATTGAGGTGTTGATATGCCGTAAAACAAAACAAACCAAACCAAACAGAATCTCTCAAAGGTTATCAATGTAATGGTTAGCAAGCTTGTCACGCTAGAATAATTCTCAAGATTCTTTCTGTGTCAATCACGTCTTTTATATTGCTAAGATTTTGTCTACCAATAATAAATCCTGGTAAGGCATCTAGTTCTACCGGAATTGCCTCTCTGTATGTATTTTGAAGAAAAATATAACCATTTTGAAGAAAAAAATATTACCATCAATACATTTTTTGAAGAAAAAAATATTATCAGCAATAAAAATTTTGTCGGCAAAATTTGGGTTTCGATTCGGTTTGTTTTACGGCATATCAACCTCCATGGGTTATTTATCCACTGATTTTGATATGCCGTAAAACAAAACAAATCAAAACCCAAATTCTTCAAAACATTCATCGTCTTACATGCCCTGTAGGTAGGTGCATTGCCTGCAAAAAGAAAATGCCCTTTTGCAGCTTCCCTTGTCGTTTTTCTTGCAATGCCGCCTTTAATTGTTGAAGTAAGTTGCAATAATGGTCTTCCGTGAGGGCTTGGCCTTTTCGAAGATAGTCATTAAAAATACCGCCCTTGTCTCCCAAAAAATCCGTTGCCATGACCAATCCTGCCAAGTTCTGGACTTTGAGTCTCTTCTGTCGTGGCGATCCCAGGTGCCCCTGGAGTCAGCCTGATTCTAAAATGGTATTGTAACGCACATCACCACAATTATTTATCTTTGACGGGAATGACGTGGAAAAGGACAAGCAAAGACGCTGGAGGTTACCAAACATGTAGCGGTCACAATGCAATTTATATTTGACGTAAAATAGCACATAGTATAAAATACAAGACAGAACGTAATAGTTCAAAACATAACAATTTAATTTATTAGTGTTGATGTACATGCATATAAGCTGAAGGTTTGAATGAGTTATGTCTCTTAGATTTGGAAATATTTGTACCGGAGCTCATAAAGATGAAGTAATTATTAAACGGAAGTTTTTTAAAAGAATAAAATTCCTGTTGCATGTTAGGAAAAATGAATTGGTAAAGTTGGTAAGAGTTCAGGGTTCGTACTTGTGTGAATTGGTAAATTTCTTTAATGTCTGACCGCACGGTCAAGACGGGATCTCTTGAAGATTACATTTTGGCAGCAAGGAATAAGATGAATGAAGAGAGAGAGAGAGAGAGAGAGAGAGAGAGAGAGAGAGAGAGAGAGAGAGAGCTAGCTAGCTTACACGTGTTTTGTTTATATAAGATGGTGTATCATGTGACTGTCTCAAACCTTAGTCAGCGGGAAATTTCATTCCTTGCGTGCAGGATATCTGATTGGTCGAAATTGACCAATCAACGAGCTAGTTTTGATGGAGATTAACCAATGAATGCTTGTCGCATGATTTGTATGTATGATGGTGATGATAATTACCACAGTATGATATGCTGGACAACGGATTCGATGAGTAAAGTTCAAAAAGTGTGACAAATTGACATTCGTATTTATTATATAGATTGTACTATTTTTCTGGTTATACATTTTTTATGGATATACTTATTTGAGTAAATGTTGTTTTTTTTTTTTTATTATTAAACGCTATTAATTGCATTTACCGGCCAGAATATTTAAGAAATTTTGTAGAAGATATGCGTCGACCGACAGAAATCGAACCTGTATCCTAAACGGAACTGTCGTTAAGTTAAGTTCGACGTGCCACAAAGTACTCCCGATTTAGAGCAGATATGATAGAGAAAAACCGGTGAAGGTGTGTTTCTAAAAGCAGTAATTCGAGCTCTCTCTCTCTGTATGTATATATATATATATATATATATATATATATATATATATATTCATACACGTTTACATGTTTATTAAATAATATAGACAAGTGTTGTCTATTTATTTTATGTAAATTTTTCTCGTAACGTCTGATAAGTTTAATAACATTATCGTTGAACGAAGAAAGAAATTAACAATATTGATCCATATTTTTTATTTAATACAATCTAAGCTTTCGGCTTACATAAGATATCAATTACAACATAATATACGGGCAAGACAGTGATGATAGTATATATATATATATATATTAAGAAATGGACAAAGTCCGACAATTTATTTATTAAAGACATTTTTATGTTTAACGTTCTTTTTTATAGATACAAGTATTTAAGTAAATGCTCTGTTTATAATAAACAGTATTAAATAACATTTACCGGCCTGAATGTCCGAGAAATTTTCATAGAAAATATTCGTCTTTTGACAGGATTCGAACCTGCATCCTATACAGAACCGTCATTTACGCTGAAGTGCCTTAACCGACTCAGCCACAAAGGAGCAAGGAGGCAAGGTCGAATTTACTGCTTATAAACTTCAATCTTCCATGAATCTCGTACATTCATAACTGCTCTGGCGTATCAAATGTAAACAAATGACGTCATATATTAAGAAATGGACAAAGTCCGACAATTTATTTATTAAAAGAACGTTAAACATAAAAATGTCTTTAATTTTGTAGTGATTTTATAACACATTTATGTTACAACTTCTGAATAAATTATATATATATATATATATATATATATATATATATATATATATATATATATATATATATATATTATATATGAATAAATTATATATATATATATTTTAATTTTCGAATAATTTTCGAAAAATTATATATATATATATATATATATATCTATATTATAAGAGATTATAATAAAAACATTTTGAATGATACACAAAAGCTTTCGTGTGTTTCAATATTATGACTGTATTTCTTATTGGAACGTGAAAGCTTTTAGTTTTGCGTTTCGATATCAAAATGTTTTTATTATAACTTTATCATAAAAAACATAATAATAATTCTTTCTCTCTCTCTCTTTATATATATATATATATATATATATATATATATATATATATATATATATATATATATATATATATATATAAGCAATTATATGGATATCGATCTGACAGTATGAAGAAAATATATACGAAAAAAAACAAAAAAATCCTTATATGCAATTAACGTTGACATATTAACATTAAAACAGCATAATTGCATATAGGATTTTGTTTGTTTTTTCCGTATATATTTTTTCATATATATATATATATATATATATATATATATATATATATATATATAAAAATTCAGCAATATTTAAATAGGTACCCACAAAAAAGGTTGTGTCAAATGACTTTTTTTTTTCTTGACATCATTATTATTTTTTAAAATCTTTCGGCAATTTTAGAATTTTAATAAACTGAAACAGAATTTTTGTATTACTTGTTTTTTATTTTTGCGTTGAGGGGATGTTTGAAGTTTTTAATTTTTAAATTGGAAGAGTCATAAAATAATAGGCGTCTGAATAGTGAGTTCGATCCTCACTGGGTAACAAATACTTTTTTCGGCCTTGTGCCACATCGAAGCTACACTTAAAAAAAATCAGCATGGCACTTTAACTTGGTGTAATGGTTAACAAACTTGTCCCGATAGAACAATTACGACCGAGAAGTGAATTCAATCCTCACTGAGTGCCCCCATACTTTTGGCCTTGTGCCACATCTGATCTATGCTTAGAAAATCACCATAAAATACTTGCTATCTTTCACTTTAGCAGCCAGAAAGATTTTTTTTGGCACAATATACATTGAATTACCTCCCTTGGATTGGCTTTCAGCAAGAATTTGTAAAATTCAAATAAATAGCGTATTTGCCAGACGCAGCTTCCCCACCCCCACCAAAAATGACCCTACATCCAATACAGCAGTGTCATGTTTAAGAGGAGACAAGTTCTTGAAGTATTTTCCTTTGCTTCTCGTTCTCAACTGATATTTTTAACAGCCATGTTGATCGCTCAGCCATCACTGCGAGGCTCCTTTGATGTTTCCAATGTGGCGATTCTCTCACTAAATAACTTTGCTATTTTCTGTTTTTCAGCATTTCTCAGATCCTTTCCTTTACCCAATTTTTCAAAATATATTATTTAAAAAAAGAAAAAAAAAGAAAAAAGAATTTTTATTAGATTTCAGAAGCCATGGACTAAAATTAATTTAATCTGGAAAATTCGTGTTATTGATTACGTGAGATAGATAGATAGATAGATAGATATGGACATACTGAATAGATAGATAGATAGATAGATAGATAGATAGATAGATAGATAGATAATGAGCAGATTGAAATAGATAGATAGATAGATAGAAAATGAGCAGACTGAAATAGATAGATAGATAGATAGACAGATAGATAGATAGATAGATAGATAGATAGATAGATAGATAGATAAGGAGCAGATTGAAATAGATAGATAGATAGATAGAAAATGAGCAGACTGAAATAGATAGATAGATAGATAGATAGATAGATAGATAGATAGATAGATAATGAGCAGACTGAAATAGATAGAAAATGAGCAGACTGAAATAGATAGATAGATAGATAGATAGATAGATAGATAGATAGATAGATAATGAACAGACTGGAATAGATAGAAAATGAGCAGACTGAAATAGATAGATAGATAGATAGATAGATAGATAATAAGCAGATTGAAATAGAGAGATAGATAAAGGGTAGACTGATATTGTAGCAGGGTACCAAATATATAGGTACTACTACTATTTATATTAAGTATTCTTCCACGAACAGGATTCAAGAAATAAAAACAACAATTTCAATTTGTTGACCAACAAATATATATATATTGAGTAAAATACAACAAGCATGAAATAATTTGTTATTCACAATGTAGATTAAAGAGAAGAAAGTTGTTTCCCTTTGACTGTAGATTGATTGTAATCAACTGTTTGAAGAAAGTTCTCTTGTGAGATAAATGTTCCAAAATACTTGTTAGAGCAAAGTTTGCATGTGAAGAATGAATAACATGAAGAAATACAATTGCTTGGTATGCGTTGTGAATAAATTGGTTTGAATCAACAAAATTCTGGTTGATTGTGCTTGGAGAACGTTACAGAGAGAAAATGTAAGTTTGTAGTTACGAAATTCTGTGTCTCTGTGTGCGTTAGAGTGTGATGAGCAAGATCATGGATTTGTGTTGACGGCTGGGATCTTACTGAATCTTACTGGCAACTTGCGAAAAGTCGCCCAATTTAAGGAAAAGGGGTAGGCTCCCACGAAACCGCGGGAAAACTTGATCTTACATTAAAAATATGTGATTGGTTATAAATTAACCAATCACTACACACGTACTAAACAGACTAGGTAAGTATGCTCAGAACCAAAAGATTCAAAGGAACGACTGCGATGGCTAAATTGTCCTATACAAAGGTAGTAGTAATTTATTAGCCAATCGCAGGCGAATAAAATGAGTTGGAGTGTATGTGGGTGTGAAAAACATAGCTATAAAATAGACATGAAAATTAATTTAGAAAAGTCAATTTTGATATATTTTTTGGCTCAAGTTTAACGTTTTAAAATATTTGCTTTACTGAGTGAAATTTGCCAAAGAGATTTCTTGCTAGATCACAATTTGCGAAGTACTATACACACTTTTGTTCTTCTTGACTCCTTCAATTCCAGTCTGTCTAATGGTCTGAACATTGGTCAAAAGTTGTTGTCTCGCTAGAATTCTTTTTACTTTCATCCCGAGACGACACGTTCTTAAAGACAGCCCTGTTTATCGTTTAACGATCACCGCGAAGCTCCTTTGATATCTCCAATGTGGGCATTCTCTTGTAGCGACTGCTATGCTTTTCCACGCCCACAATTTATTCGTCTGCGATTGGCTAGTAAATCAATACTGCTTTTCTATAAGACAATTTAGCAATCGCAGTGATCACTTTGAATTTTTCGGTCGTGAACCTGCTCACATATTTCTTTGATACAAAATCAGTAATTGGTCAAATTTTAACCAATCAAACATTTCAGTGTTAAATCAATTTTTTCCCGCGTTTTCGCTGGGAGCCTACCGGTAGTTTTAAAAGAAGCAATTTTCCCACAAGCCGCCAGTAGAGTCCGGCTATCTTCGCCCGTTCACACAAATCTACGACTTCACTCACAATATTTCAAACGCACACACAGACACAGATTTTTGTAACACATTATACATCTCTCTCTCTGTCACTCAGCCAAGTTCATGATCCAGAACTTTATTAATTTCTCTAAACAACACATTTCTTAATTAACTGTATTCTATTCTAACAGCAGACTCTATTCAACATAGAATCCTGAACATTCTTATTCAAGAGAAATTCTTTTGAACATTCAACCATAAATCAGAATACAGTTGAAGGGGAACAACTTTTTTTCTTTAATCATTACACTTCATTGCATGATTGTTTTCTATGTTATGTTTCAATATATATTTATTTGTTGATCCGCAAGTGGAGTTTTATTGTTTTTTGTTTTTTTGAATCGTTAAATGTACAATAGATATATGCGCTAAGAACACACATCACACTCTCACTAAATAACTTTACTATTTACTGTTTTTCAGTATTTCTTAGAGTGAGGTCCTTACTTATGTTTTAAAATATATTATGGAAAAAAAGAGGCTTTTAAAGTTTAATCTGCATAACTTCAGACTGTGATTTTTTTTATAATAAAGTCAATAACTTAAAAAAAACAAAAACATTTTGAAACTACCAAAACATTTAATTCCAGTGTTGTTTTGGCATCAAAAATACCGTGGTCACCTGTCTATTGGATGTAGTTTTTTTTTTTTTTTTTTTTTTTTTAATTTAAATTATATTTCGATTCGGACACATTAGAATAAAAAAAAAAAACAAAAAAAAAAACAACAAACAAAAACTGATAAGTTCAAAACATTCTATCATTAAAAATAAACAATGCATAAATTAATTTCTCAAAAAAACAAAACAAAAAAAAAACAACAATATTTACTCACATATTTTTTTTTTCCGGTAAGGACGTAGGTGCACCATGTGTTCTGCAGTCGGTGGTAGAAGTGGTGTTTCTTGGGTAAGATAACCTGACGGAGCCCAACCCTCCCAGGGCTGGTTTTGAATTCAGAGCTTTTCCTTCTCCTAGACTGGTTGCCACCCAAGGCTATAGAACCCAGTCTGTCTTGCCATTTACTCATAGAAGAGGATTATACCTTTCCCAAGTGTATTAGCATTGGAAATTGGAACTTGAGTCTTCAATTCTCCAACCCAAGCCATTATCCATTACTCCACCGTACCTCCCCGAGATTAATCTTCAACTAATAAATAACGCATCAAATAATCTACGAAAAATTCTCGAGGGGAAAAAAAATTGTACGAGTCTCAAATTTTGTGGTTTGTACTGAAATGTGTGTGACGTTGTAGTGGTGTTGTAAGATATGTTGGCTAGGGTCACCGTGAAATGTAATAGCAATCAAGAAGGAAAGCTGTGTTCTTATAAACAACACTCCACATGAAATATGCACAGAATATACGAGAGAAATAAGTCAAGCTCCATGAACATTAAATAAATATTTGTATTATAACAACAATATACAAACATCAACATGAAAAAGTTACTTCCCTTTGTCTGTAATAAAAAGGGTTTAATGTAGTTAAGTAATGTTGAGTTACAATATTAAATGTTAATTAATTATAAAGTTCAATTAATGTTCTTAGCTCAATGAAGAATAATTTCACAGTCTGTGAGTGTGAAAAGATGGAATGTGCACAAGTGATATTAATAGAAGTTAATAAGATTACTCGAATGAGTAATAACTAAGAATTAAAATGTTATAATATAGCGCCGTGCCGGATATTCAGAGAATTGGACCGCTACCAATGTTGGCTAACAGCGAGATAGTTTATATAGGTATGCATAGGCTCAAGTGAGCTTGGCGCCAAAAAAATATTAGAAAGATACTAAAATACGCGATTGGCCAGGAAATGGACCAATCCGTGATTTTAGAGAAAAGTTCAAATAATGTGCGATGGCAAAATTGTCATATAGTAAGTATCATATATTTATGAACCAATGACATTAAAGCGGAGGTGTGGCACATGTAAGTGATCAGCACAACGTCACGAAAATATGAAAATATTTCAAAATAAATCAAGTCTTCTTTTTTTTAACCCCACCTCTCTTTCTCTCTTTTTTTTTTTTAGTATCCCGCGTTTTTAACCCTTATATAATTTGTTTAATAAAGTCGTTTTTTGTAAATTTGCAGTTTAAGCCCCGCACACCAATTGTTATTAAAATTTTCATTTCAGTGTAAATTTATATGTTTATTTCGAAAATAACAGTAAAAGTTGGCAGAAATCTACAGTTTTGGAGTTATCAACAATAAAAGTTCGGCCCCATTCGCGTCGCGGCAGCCATTATTGGCATTGTTTACATACGTTTGCCTCGAATAGTCATGCGCGGAAGTTTCACTTATCTTGGTTATTGCGCACGCAATGCGCCAACTTTACGCGAAATTTAAAAAGAGCATGATTTTCAAAATAAAAAAAATGCTAGAAAGGAATTAATAATAACAATAACAATTTTAAGGTTCAAATTTTTTTATTATTAAATTTGGGGTTAAAAAAACATGATTATTATTCCATTATTATTAGAGCTTCACTATACAAAAAAACGACACTTGTCATTGCCTTTCTAAATAACTTAAAAAATTCAATGAAATCTTCACTTTACAAAGTGTCTAAAAACTTCTTTTGGTTTTGCGTAGTAATTGAGACAAGTAAGAAGATAGGAAGTTGAGTAAAAAGGCTGTTAACTAAGTAAACTTCCGCGCATGACAACTTGAGGCAAACATATGCGATCAACTCCAGTAATGGCGGACGGACCCGACGCGAATGAGTCCGAAATTTTATTGTGGATAACTCCCAAACGGTAGATTTTCGCAAACTTTTACAAGCATGTGAATTTACACCGAAATGGAATTTTTTTAATTACAATAGGTGTGCAGGGCTTAAACTTTGTATTATAATCACCAAAAATCCACAGTAAATGAAAATGTTTCATTATGGTGTGAAATTGATTGATTATTTCGAAAATGACGATAAAAGATTACCGTTTATGTGTTGTGAACAATGTAAAATCGATATATTTCGCGTTGTCCGACCGCCATTATTGGCGTTGTTTACATACATTTGCCTCGAGTTGTAATGCGCGGAAGCTTACTTAGTTAATGGCCTTTTTACAGCTTTTCGTATCTTCTTACTTATCTTGATTACTACGCAATTTTTTTTAATGAAGCTTTAAATAGATAGTTTTTTTTTAATTGGTATAAATTCCTTTTTTCCAATTACAAGTTTTGTTTCGTTTTAGAAATGAAGCTTAATTAAATAATGAATTCTTTTTTTTTTATTTTACTATAGAAACAATTGAAATCTTTTTAAAATAATAAAGATAATGTTATGGCTGAAGCCTTTTTTTTAAAAAAAATAAAAACATTGTTGAAAAAAAGAAACGACACAAAGAAAAACAAAACATTGTTAAAAAAAAAAGGAAAACTTCTATAGAATCGTCAATGTTTGTCTACTCACCCCCGTTAAAAATAGACTCTTCTATAAGAATTAGCTTTGACCAATCAACACTACACATTGTGAAACTCGGTTTGTTATTGGTCGAGACGACCCTAGAATGTGTATCCAGGGTCAAAAATCTGTTTTCCCGCCAGGCCACTGGGAGCCTACTTTGGTTTCCCAAACTAAATAAAAGGACGAATTTCAGTCCAATTCACCAGTCTGACATCCACACCTAGAGAGATGCCCATCAACTCCACGCCAGTCAAAACTCTGACTTTGCCGCGTAAAAAATATTCTCTGACTCAGCAACCTTCGGGCACACTATCTCTCTCTAGAACATTTCTCAAACTTCACTTACTATACTTTCAAAGTGATATTTTTCTCACTACATAACAAGTATCAGTAGCTAACAATCTATTTTTTCTCATGCAGATAAAGGTACGCAACTTTGAACAACTTTGAATATTTGTATAAACACACTTACGTACATACACTAACGATTCAACCTCAACACCGAACATTTTTGTACGTTGATCAAACAAACAGTTTAATTCTGTGAACAAATCTAATCAATACCTGCAAACGCACCCAAACATTCACAATAACACAATACACAATAAAATACACTAATCCTCATTTATCCATCAAATCTTAAACCCACAGTATATTAAATTGTATATAAATTGATGTTATTGTTATGCATTCAACTTTTGTCTTGTTTTTAACTTTATTTGCATGATTTGTTCCAAGTATTTGTTCTAAATAATTGTTGAGGACGAATGTTGTAGAACACGGCCTCGAAATTCCTTCTGATCAATTTAAACACAATCACCAGTCCGCAACACTTCATTTTTTATCCTTTTAGGCACAATTTTGATTTTATTTTTAGATTTTTGCATTTTTTGCTGCTATATTTGGAGTCGCGCTTTCATTTAAAACTTCGAGCATTGCGCAGTAATCAAGAAAAGTGAACTTTCCGCGCAGGATTACTCGAGGCAAACGTACGTAAACAAAGCCGTCGGATTTACGTTGTCCATAACTCCTAAACGGTAAAAGAGAGCAAACTTTTAATGTCATTTTTGAAATAATCAAATAATTTCACACCATAGTGGAACATTTTCTAGCAAACTCGGTAGCATGCAGTGCTGGCCTACGAAAAGGTGGCCTTGTGCCACACACTACTCACGACTACCGAATTCACTAGAAAAATAAAATAATAAACGTGATTTCCTTGCATTATTAGAAATATTCATAGAAATATGATTTAATTTTTCTTACTCGGTTACTAAACAGGTTGTTAATTTTTTTTTTTAAACGGAAAATAACTGAGTTGAAAATAATTCACGTCTAGGATTAAGGGAAAGAAGAAGGAAAGAAAGGAAAAAGGAAGGAAGAAAAAAAAAGAAAGAAAGAGAAACGTTGTCCATGACCCAATTGAGGGTGGAAACGAGTCAGAAAGAGATTTTAGGCAGCGTCTTGCCGATTTAAAGTCATTTTTAAGAAATCGGTCAGAAACCTAATTACTTTTGCATGGAAAGACACCTTATCAATTTGGATAAAGAGAAATTTTGGGAACAATGAAACAATTTTAATCAGAGAAAAGTGTCTTTGGGTTGAGGGGAGGACCGGTGGAACGATATACAGCTGTTAAGAATTGGACACCCACGTTAATAAAGTAGAGACATTTCAATGTAGATAATTAAGATTTTCGACTATCAGGTAAAAACAAAGAGGTAAAAAAAGAGGACAATTGCTTTTGGCTCACAGAGGGCGCCAAGAAGGCGGAAAAGATCCTTTCTAAAGTCAAGACTAATTAGCAGCGGGCTGTTTGACAAAGTCCAGGTGAGAGAAAGCCAAAGATTGTCATTTTGCGTACGTGCAAAAGGGGCAAAATTGGATTTTGTTTTTTTAAACAAGAACGATGTAACCACGCCCGCAAACAGGGGAGAGGATGTTCGATCAAAATTGGTCGAATACGAATGACCTGCGGAAGAAAAGGAAAGAAATGTTTGATCAATAACAATTGGTCGAATACGATCACGTGACCTGCGGAAAAGGGAAAGAAATGCTCGATCAGGAACGATTGGTTGAAAGCGGTCACCTGACAACGAGAGAAAGAGATGGATGTGCGCCGCCCACCAAAGGTACTGCGAGGAAGTAGGGCGAAACAACAGCGATAATGGAGAAGACAGAAAAAGTTTTTGGAATTATCGAGAAAACCCTGACGCCGACAAAAATAGCGTCAATAATAGGGCCCCAATCGACAAAAAGTTCATCCCCGGAACGAGAAAAGAAAACAAGAGAACTTCTGTAGTGGAAATTGCCTGAAAGCCTGAAGAATTGAGCTGCAGACAAGCCGAATTTTAAAGTTCAGCCCGGAAGTGAGAAGATTTCAGACGACAGAGAGTTCTCAAATCTTCTACCAAGTGAAAACAGGGAGGAAAACTACCATCAGAGCAGAAGAAGAAGCCAAATACAACTTCAAGTCGGAGAGAAGAATCAACTGCGAATGATCGATAGAAATTAGCCCCAGTGTCGAACTGTGACAACATGATTCAGGTAAACAATGTGATAATGTGCCATAGTCCACAGAGCGGGTCGGGAAATGAGAACAATTTTGTTTTTAAACGGACTTTAAAATAAAAGGTTGCCCTTTTAAGCAATTTTGTTTGGTGGAGTTTTAATTTGTGTTTTGCCACCCCTGTCCTCAACTTGTATCGGCCCCGAAATTGCTGGTCCCGTCTGTCTAAGATCTAAACACAGCGTGGGTAGACAGACCGGAGATCGGTATAGTTGCTTTAGTGACCAAAAGAGTCGGGAAAGGCAGGCTGGTGATCATCTGACCAAAGGGTTACGCTTGGACCCAGGAGGAGCGACCAGGAGGAGCGACGTCACCGTTGGCGCTTTAACCAAAGGAAATGTAACTCACACTTTTAACGTGAATTTTTCTCTTAGTGAGGAAAAGGGTCATTCAACACCTGCATAAAAAAGTAAAAAAAATAGATAGCCAGGAGAAACGACGAAAACGAATCTGGTGGAAAACAAATATTTTTATTTAAAAAAAACTGGAGTATCAGAAAAGTAAAGCCAGATCTTAGCAAGTAGGCAAGTTGTTAGTGACAAAGTCAAAAAGAATGTTAATGTTCCGCGCCAAAACGAAAATCAAAATGGCTAAGGGGGAAAAGGTTCCCCAGAAGGAAAATTCTGGAACAGAGTTCTTATACAATCAATCGTCCACGACGAAGAAAAACTCACTGCGTGATTTTTTGTCATGTGGGTGTAATGTTATTTTTTTTTTTTAAACTGGTTCGTAAGGTTAGAGTTCCAAAGGTGTATGTGAAGTTTATCAATCGTCCGTTCGAAAAACTCTATGTTCCTGGTAGTGAACGGAGGAAAGTTCGAACAAGTTGTTCGCGTCAGGACGAGGAATTAGTCATTGTAAAAGTGTGATGGCGACGGTGTCGTCAACTCCACATTCTCTGGTAGAAAATGGAGGAAGGTTCTAACAAGTTGTTCGCAGAAAGTTGTAACCACATGAAGAGATTCGGCATGATGAGCCAAAGAGTTTACTAGGAAGTTTTTGTAGTTAAGATAATTCGGCCCGCGTATGGGTAAGGGGCGCGAAAAAAAAATGAGTCGACCTTTTTGCTCGGAGACCAGGCAGCGACTGATTTCAAAAACACCGTTCGTCAGTGACGTCAGAGAATGCGCGGGAAAACTTCAAATTCTGTTTTAGCTGAAATCAGCAATTTTTTATTACCGTGAGATTTTATTACCGTGAGGTTTTATTACCGTGAGATTTTATTACCGTGAGATTTTAGTGCTTATACTGCAAATTAATAATTTCCGCATTACGGAGGTAATGGACGAAATATAAAATAGTGAAGTTTTTTTTTGTTGCTTGTTTAAAAAAAATATCAAGTCCTAAATTTAAGTGTAAGTTTAAAAAAAAAAGGGTTTTAAATTATGGAATTTTGGGGCTTAAAATGAAACTTTACGCATTAATTATTTTTTCAGTCAGAATTTAAAAGTAAACAATTTCTAAAAAGCAAAAAAAATAAACCGGAAAAATCTTGGAAAAAAAAAAAAAAAAAAAAAAAAAAAAAAAAAAACCCCAAAACACCAATCTTTTTTTTTTTCTTTTTACTATGTCAAAAATTATCATTAAAAGAAAAGAAACCGGGAACTGGTATTAAACAAATTTACTTACCAAATAAAAAAAATAACAAACAACTTTAGACTTATTCGCTTGACAATAAAAATGAACCTCCAACTCAAGACAGTTCAATGTGAACCAGTTCATTAGAGTGATCTGCCCTTAGTTTCGTAAATGCCCGTAAGAGGTCATAGCAAAAAGAGCGGGAAACTACATAATGCTGATGGTTGAACTGTGCATTAATTAATTTCCTGGCACAAGGATGCAATAGTTGGAGTCTGGGGATTGAATTCGCAATACAAGAAAAATAGTAAAGATAGTTTTATGGTTAACACTAAGTTAGTTTCTACAAGTTCCACAATAGATAGTACCTTGAAGATAGATAAATTTATGATTAGGTACTATATTTATGATTAGGTACTATATTTATCTTCGCATAACACGTACTCTCGTTATTTTAAAAGGATAGTTTGTGAAAATGTTTTTTTTCTTTAATATGTTTCATCATATATTTATTGAAATATATTTTAAAGTAGATTTATTGGGGAGAATGTATGATTTTGTGCCTGTAAGTTATAAAAATTTTATTTTGTAAAAAAAAAAATGTTAAATTTCGTGCATTTTTATGTCGGTCAAGGGGCGAAGTGCCAGGATCTTGTGAATCTACTTTTTTTTTTGAATACTCGAAAGGGGATTTTACATAGATTGGCCAATGGAAATCAAGTTTTTTCTAGCACCTAAAAATTTTGACTGGAGCCGAATTTTATGGCCCCATTGAGACTAAAAAGGACGGCTATCAGCAGTTGGGGATTTGAAAAGAAAACGACCGAACGTCAATTTCAGCCGGGACAGTTTTCACAGTTTTTCACAGTTTTTCTTCATAAAAGGACAGTCCGGTGACAGGTGATAAATCTAACATGAGAGATGAAAGGTAGATTTGTGCAACAAATTTCACACGCCAGAACCTACAAGAATTTGTCAAATCCCTTTCGAGCTCAGAAGCCCTTTACAGAACTGATACAAGAGAAGTTGGTGTCTTTTGCCATACTGTGAATTCTCTTACTCCGAGTTTTCCCTTATTTTTGTATTGGTTTGGTTTGGTTTGTTTTATGGAATATCAACCTCGGTTGGTTATTTAATGCCGACAAGATTTTATATTGCTGGTAATATTTTCCTTCCAAAATGTATTGTAGTGCCACGCCTACATTTCTTCAGCTGTGATTGGTCGATTAATATATACTAAAAATAGTAAGACAATTTACCGATCGCATTTCACCATACTGAAATTTTTCCTACAGTTTACTCACAAACAAATTTTGTTATAAAATCACCGATTGGTTCATTTTTCATCCAATCGAGTATTTTTCGTGTTATTTCCAAAATATTGTCCTGCGTTCGTGCTGGGAGCCACCGGTAGTAATATAAATCCGGATACATTCCCAAATCAAGCAGTAGTACCAGCACCACAGTAGAGTACAGAACAGAGACAGTAGATCTCGACTACTCACACTTGTTATTCGTTCTACTCACTCCGCACGCACATACACACAGATACAGAACGTGAATTTGATAGACATTCAGTTCTCTGTGAACAAACTCTGTTAGTTACAAACACATTACTGTACAATCTTCTGAAGATACATTCTATCTTAACACAAAACTCTGAACTTTATACTCAGAAAAACTTGCTTAAAAACATTTCCTGACAGATAAAGGGAAACTACCTTTTTCTCCCTATTCACATATTATACCTTGTATTTATTGTTGATTTTAATATATATATGTTTATTCGTTGGAACAAATTAGTTCTTCGTTGTTTTTTCCTTGATGTTTTTTAAAATTATGTATAAATGCTAAATGCTTATTCAACACGCAGCCACATTGGTAACTTCAACATTAAACTAAGTTAGCATCCTACAGTATTGTTGGTAATAATTTTATCTTCAAAATTTCATTTCTGGTATTAAAATCTATTTTACAATTAAATAGTGTTTTGACCCCAGTTTAGAAGACAAGCATTTGCCCATAGCTGGGCGCCTAATAGGTGCTACCACCCCGGGTCAGGGTGGGCCTGGGAACACCAGCAATTAAGAGGTGGTTCCAAGATCCTCAAAACCTCCTGATCAGAGGCCTTGCTGTTGGATGCAGTTTATCGTCATATCCAGGAGAATATTATTACCAAAGAATATTATTTATTTTTTAATATTTTAATTACATCTTCTCTCTCTCTCTCTCCATCCCACTCTCTCTCTGTCTTTCTCTCTCTCTCTCTCTATATATATATATATATTACATATGTGTGTGTGTTATTTCTATATGTTTATGTATATAGACACAAATATTTAAGTATATGCTCTGTTTATAATAAACAGTATTAACAACATTTACCGGCCTGAATGTCCGAGAAAATTCATAGAAAATATGTGTCTACCGACAGGAATCGAACCTGTATCCTATACGGAAATTTAGATGTCTAAAAAAATTTGATGATATATATATATATATATATATATATATATATATATATATATATATATATATATACTATATATAAGTACTATTAAAGAAGTTTATTGTCATACCCAGGACGCGGATGTAGCTTATTGTCATACCCAGGACATGGGTAAGATCTGAAAAAAACTAGGAGTTCACTATTTGCCCATAGCTGGGCGCCTAACAGGTACTACTATCCTGGGTCATGGTGAACCTGGGAACACCAGCAATTAAGAGGTGGTTCCACGCTCCTCAAAACCTCCTGATCAGAGGCCTTGCTGTTGGATGCAGTTTATCGTCTTACCCAGGAAAATATTATTACCAAAGAATATTATTAATAGATTATTTTTTTAATATTTCAATTACATTTTCTCTCTCTCTCTCCATCCCACTCTTTCTCTGTCTCTGTGTTTCTCTCTCTCTCTCTCTCTCTATATATATATATTAATTTATCCATATCCAAATTTTTATCCATAAAAAGAATACCCGCTCGGCCCGGTGGTTAGGATCAAAGTGTAGTATCTGCGCTTTAGAGCTGCCGGTCGGTGTCTGTCGAACTCTCTGCTTGCAGAGAGGAACCCGGACGAAGCTCCGCCGAAGGGTAGGGTTTCGTTGGGGGAGGTTGACGGAACTGGCCCGCCTCGGCGGGTTTGGATGGTTATTTATTTTTGGCTGGGCCTACGGGCTCAGAGATACCCACATTAAAAAGGCCTCGTGCCACATTCGGTCCCCGTGGGTGGATTGATAAATAACATCTCTCACTATATATATATTACATATGTGTGTGTGTTATTGTTATATGTTTATGTATATAGACACAAATATTTCAGTATATGCTCTGTTTATAATAAACAGTATTAACAACATTTACCGGCCTGAATGTCCGAGAAAATTCATAGAAAATATGTGTCCTCCGACAGGAATCGAACCTGTATCCTATACGGAACCGCCATATAGCCTGACATGCTATACCATTAAGTTATAGAGGAAACGTCTGCTTTTAAACTACAAACTTCCCATGGTTTCTCTCGAACGCTCATATCTGCTTGAAGCGTATCTTAATGTAAACAAATGACGTCATATAAATTATGAAATGGACTAAATCTGACAATTATTTTAATGACGCAGCAATCTAGAGTTTATATATTATTTTTAAAAATAATTATCGGATTTAGTCCATTTCATAATATCTATCTATCTATCTATCTATCTATCTATCTATCTATCTTATGAATGGACTAAGTTCGGCAGTTATTTTAATATATTTTATTGTTATACGTTATTTATGTAGACACAAATAATTAATAAATGCTTTGTATTAACATTTACCGGTCTGAATGTCCGAAAAAATATGCGTCTCCCGACAGGAATCGAACCTGTATCCATACTGTTTATTATAAATAGAGCATTTATATTAAATATATATATATATATATATATATATATATATATATATATATATATATATATATATATATATATATATATATATATGTTTTACTATGTAGATCTCATTCCAAATTAAAAAATTTGTACGGTATTAGCCGATATAAATACTGTTTATTGCTAGAATATAAATGAAAGAAAGTGTTAATATTTTAATCACATTTTCTTTATGTTATATATATGTTATGTTATGTTTTATTATATAGATATAATGTTAACCATGTTCACCATAGTCTATGAATATAGAATACAGCACAGTACGTAATCTGTCCAATAAAACAACATTAAAGATTAACACTCACGTGTCAGTCTCTCTACTGAATCTGACTATATCGCCAATACCACCAGCAGCTGTTCCGTAATTCTTCAGTCTTCGATATCAAAGGCTGGCAGTGAATATTCGGGAAAAAACATGGTCGCCTTTATACACGTCGCATTGAATATTTTGAGCTTTCTGATTGGTTAACCCTTCTATTGGTGAACTATAAAATGAGTCAGCTCATTTTGGCTGGCTCACTAGTACTAAGGTACCCAAAAATTCTAACATATAACTCCAAAATAAAATTTGTACGCTGTACTTATTTTTTTCCTTGTAGTAAACCAAAGTAAGACAAAATTTTGATAAATTCTTTTTTGTATCGCTTACTGCCTATATTTGCTATAAGGACACGTAATCGGAGATTTAAATTAGCAAAATCTTTTGGTCAAAATCCTATATTTTACAACCAATAGGTGAAACATGAATAAGTAAGAAACACCCACACATAAATAGGGTCAGAATCACTAAAACAAAAAACTTTTCTACAAATTAGTAAAAAAAAAAAAAAAAAAAAATAGGACCCCAAATTAAATAAGTGGTTTCTGGAATTTGTTTGGACAATACAGTCACGAGCTATATTTCTGTTATACTGAAACATACCTATTCTATTGTTAATAGACTCTCCCACATATAATAAGTAGTAGTAGTAGTAGCAGTTGCCAGGGAGCTCAGTGAGTTTGTCTGAGTTCAGTCTGAAGTCGGACGACCAGCTGAACGGTTGAACTATCTGCCTTCGGGCGGGGAGGAACCCGAACGAGGCTACGCCGAAGGGCGGTGTCTCTTTCGGGGAGGTAAACCGACCCTGAACCCGTTTATACGGGTTCAATGAGCATATTTTTGGCCGAGCCCACGGGTTCGGAGATTCCACGGGCTCGGAGATCCCACGGGCTCGGAGATCCCACGTCAAACCGGCCTTGTGCCACATGATGCCCTCATGGGGGGTGACTAAATACTCTCAGTGAGTTGGTGAGTCAGTCGATGTCGGACATTAAAGTATCAGCCACCACAACTAGATTGCTGCGTCATTAACTCTTATATCAAGTTCCTAACGTTTTGTACGTCGAACCTTTTTAGGACCGACTTCGTGAAAATACAAGCCTCCACTGTGAAACTACTCTATAACAATTTCCGATTACGTCCGTACGTTTGTAATCTAAAGGAACAGATCGCTGGGTGCTATCTCGCGTAAATCGAAAAGCTTTTATTTGGAGCCAATCACCGGATCACGTTTGTTGTATATACACCGATTTCGGGAGCAATAAAAAGACACACAGCAAAAAAACAAAAACAAAAAAACAACGTGGATCACCCGTCGATGATAGGCAGTTGGGTCTGTAAACATCCGACCAGAATTCTCTTGTTACCCATGAAAACACCTCAGTCAACGACAACTACACACCATGAAAAAGAAACAAGAACCTGAAGTATTAGGGGATAATGACGAGGAAATATACGTTATATTTAAGGAAACAATATAAGGAATTTATTTACAAATTTACTCATTTGAAGTTGTCATTAGCTTGTTTCAGGAAAAGGAATCAAATATTTAAAGTTCGTAGTTTCGATGAATTGTCAAGAAGATAAAATATCCATATTAAAGCATCGGACACAAAGTAATATTTCAAAATGTTTAAAACAAACTTAGAGAATTCGTTTTTCACATAAAGGTTATACGGTTGTATTCAACATGAATGACAAGATATATTTTAAGGTACTTAGCTTTGGAGTTGAATAAAGTTCGTAGAGTTCTGCTCTCATTAGGGGCTGATAAAATATCAACGTGTAATTTAACACAGCCATTATTCAGATGCGTGGAACTCTGGCTTTTTGCCTCCTTCTTCTTTCTGCCTTTTTTCTCTCTGTTTCTGCCTTGATTCAATTTTTCCTGCTTATTTATATCAAAAAGTGATTTCATATCGGCTTGTTACTTTTTTCTCAGTTTGTAAGCCGCTCCCTTTTCTACTGGTCAAAATAAATTTTCACATAGGCTCGTTAAACTTTGCTTTGGTCTTTTCTTCAGACTGGAGCCAATTCCTATTTCTATGGGTCAAAATAAAGTTTCGCATAGCCCGCAAATTTAAAAACAATTTAAGAACGAAAGAGAACAAAACAACAAGACAAAACAACCTTTTCCCAACGAATTTATTCCTATGGAGTCCTTGCCGGCCGCTGTCTTTAGGAGCGGATGGCTCCTAGGAAACCGATCCCAGCTGGGATACTGTGAATTTGATCTGGAATTCTCTGTTTTAACTCATCGAGAGTTCTTGGTCGAGTTGTGTAAACACAGTATCCCAGCTGAGATGTTGCAGCAGTCAATGAGGAATCTCAACAGCAGATTTCAAGAATGCATTCGTACAGGAGGACGCCATCTACAGGACGTAAGTTTTAAAAAAATAAAAATTCCGTCATTGTTTCTTAAAAGGCATGTTTTAAGGTTTATGAATAAAATATTTTTCTTTCATCATTCTTGGTTTTATTGGATTGTTAAAAAGTTCTCGTTTTTTTTTTGGTCACCCTGTATTTGGGGAAGATAGAATAATCCTGGAACTGGGAAGAATCCGTCTGTAAACGGATAGAAAATGAATTCCGTAAATATACAAAACCAGACTTTTATAGTGCAGTGATTCTGGGAGAATTAGAATTCCTACCAGGATTCATTATTGGCGGCCACAATCTTAGCAACATCAGATATGCAGGTTGAACAGACACGGAAAATAGTAAATTATAAGAATTCCTATAGAAAGCAGTAAAGGAAAGAGAGAAGAAAGGACTAAGCATTAATTGTAAGAAGACAAATATATGGTTGTAAACAAAGGGTCAGTCCAACATGCGAATTGCAAATAGGGGATGCCAAAATCAAGCACGTACAAAAATTTAAATTTTAACAGAGGACAGAAAATCCGAAATCCGAATGCGTATAGGGGTTACGGAAGATTCCTTCCAAAAGCTAAGCAAAGTATTAAGAATCGGGGAAATCTTGTTTGAAATAAAAAAAAAAGTGCTGAACTGTCATGTAAAATCGGTTCTCCTATGTGGCAGTGAATGCTGGACAATTTCCACAAGGAGAGACTCCAAGCAATAGAAATGTGGTTCTACAGAAGGATGCTGAGGATACTTTGAGTAAGAGTGTTTTAAGAAAGACAGACTGATACTGAGAATCAGATGAAGAAATGAAAACAAAGGGACACTTACAATTAACATAATAAAAAGTTAAAATTTCTTGGGCACATAAAGAGGAAAGACAGCCTAGAAAATTTGACACTCACAGGGGAGTTTGAAGACAAGAAGGATAGAGAAGAGCAGCAAATACCATACATATAGAGCTTGTGTAAATAATTCTTTTAATCATTTCACTCCAAGCAAGGCAATAAAGTCACTAAGACACAAGAGAATAAGAGAAAAAATCCTATTAAGGAGAGACGACAATAAAAGAAGAAGAATTAAGAAGACAGAAGATAACGATTGACATTGCATTTAAATGTTTGAAGATCAAAGGCAATAAAGCCACTACGACGCAAGGGGGTTACTGACTCTTAGAGAATATGAGAAAAACTACTATTAAGGAGAGAGGACAATAAAAGAAGAAGAATTAAGAAGACAGAAGACAACGATTGACATTACATTTAAATGGTTGAAGATCAAAGGCAATAAAGCCACTAGGACGCAAGGGGGTTACTGACTCTTAGAGAATATGAGAAAAACTACTATTAAGGAGAGAGGACAATAAAAGAAGAAGAATTAAGAAGACAGAAGACAACGATTGACATTGCATTTAAATGTTTGAAGATCAGAGGCAATAAAGCCACTAGGACGCAAGGGGTTACTGAGTGTTAGAGAATATGAGAAAAACTACTATTAGGAGAGAGGACAATAAAAGAAGAAGAATTAAGAAGACAGAAGACAACGATTGACATTGCATTTAAATGTTTGAAGATCAGAGGAAATAAAGCCACTAGGACGCAAGGGGTTACTGAGTGTTAGAGAATATGAGAAAAACTACTATTAAGGAGAGAGGACAATAAAAGAAGAAGAATTAAGAAGACAGAAGACAACGATTGACATTGCATTTAAATGTTTGAAGATCAGAGGCAATAAAGCCACTAGGACGCAAGGGGTTACTGAGTGTTAGAGAATATGAGAAAAACTACTATTAAGGAGAGAGGACAATAAAAGAAGAAGAATTAAGAAGACAGAAGACAACGATTGACATTGCATTTAAATGTTTGAAGATCAGAGGCAATAAAGCCACTAGGACGCAAGGGGTTACTGAGTGTTAGAGAATATGAGAAAAACTACTATTAAGGAGAGAGGACAATAAAAGAAGAAGAATTAAGAAGACAGAAGACAACGATTGACATTGCATTTAAATGTTTGAAGATCAAAGGCAATAAAGCCACTAGGACGCAAGGGGTTACTGAGTGTTAGAGAATATGAGAAAAAACTACTATTAAGGAGAGAGGACAATAAAAGAAGAAGAATTAAGAAGACAGAAGACAACGATTGACATTGCATTTAAATGTTTGAAGATCAAAGGCAATAAAAGCCACTAGGACGCAAGGGGTTACTGAGTGTTAGAGAATATGAGAAAAACTACTATTAAGGAGAGAGGACAATAAAAAGAAGAAGAATTAAGAAGACAGAAGACAACGATTGACATTGCATTTAAATGTTTGAAGATCAGAGGCAATAAAGCCACTAGGACGCAAGGGGTTACTGAGTGTTAGAGAATATGAGAAAAACTACTATTAAGGAGAGAGGACAATAAAAGAAGAAGAATTAAGAAGACAGAAGACAACGATTGACATTGCATTTAAATGTTTGAAGATCAGAGGCAATAAAGCCACTAGGACGCAAGGGGTTACTGAGTGTTAGAGAATATGAGAAAACTACTATTAAGAGAGAGGACAATAAAAGAAGAAGAATTAAGAAGACAGAAGACAACGATTGACATTGCATTTAAATGTTTGAAGATCAGAGGCAATAAAGCCACTAGGACGCAAGGGGTTACTGAGTGTTAGAGAATATGAGAAAAACTACTATTAAGGAGAGCGGACAATAAAAGAAGAAGAATTAAGAAGACAGAAGACAACGATTGACATTGCATTTAAATGTTTGAAGATCAAAGGCAATAAAGCCACTAGGACGCAAGGGGTTACTGAGTGTTAGAGAATATGAGAAAAACTACTATTAAGGAGAGAGGACAATAAAAGAAGAAGAATTAAGAAGACAGAAGACAACGATTGACATTGCATTTAAATGTTTGAAGATCAGAGGCAATAAAGCCACTAGGACGCAAGGGGTTACTGAGTGTTAGAGAATATGAGAAAAACTACTATTAAGGAGAGAGGACAATAAAAGAAGAAGAATTAAGAAGACAGAAGACAACGATTGACATTGCATTTAAATGTTTGAAGATCAAAGGCAATAAATCCACTAGGACTGAGTGTTAGAGAAGAATGAGAAAAAACTATTAAGTCCGTCCGAATAACAACGATTGAAATAATGTTTGAAATAATCAATAAAATAGGACGCCCATCTCAGAGTTGAGAAAAATCACCTGAAGAAGACCGGAGCGTAGACAACGATTGACATTGAAATGTTTGAAGATCAAAGGCAAATATGGCAATGATGTTGAGGATAACAGTCCGTCCGAATAATGTAAATAATGCAAATAATCACAATACCCCATCTCAGAGTTCCAATCACCTGAAGAAGACCGGAGCGTAGAACGGCTGAAACGTTATGAATATGGCAATGATGATGAGGATAACAGTCCGAATAATGTAAATAATGCAAGTAATCATAATACCTCATCTCAGAGATCCAATGAGCAGAAGAAGGCCGGAGCGTACAACGGTCGAAATGTTGTGAATATGGCAATGAAGATGAGGATAACAGTCCGAATAATGTAAATAATGTAAGTAATCATAATACCTCAACTCAGAGATCCAATCACCTGATGAAGTCTGGAGTGTACAACGGCCGAAATGTTGTGAATATGGCAATGAAGATGAGGATAACAGTCCGAACGACGTAAATAGCGCAAGCAATCATAATACCTCATCTCAGAGATATAGACGTCACCGTGAAAGTATTTATAGAAAAGAAAAGCTCCATTGAATGTCAGTATAGGGAGGAGAAGAAAGAGCGAAAAAACAAAATCTACCCACAAAGGACAGGAAATTGTGGAGGACCATGATCCTTCACGCCCTGAGGGACATGGCACATAGCAGCAGAAGAAGAAGAAGAAGAAGATCTGGCTATAGATTAAGCTGTCTATAGCAATCTGAAAAAATAATGTAAAAATTAATTATATATGGATGCCGTACTTATTTTAAAGTTCAACACTTGTAATATTTTTAGATGTTGCAAGCTTGAAATAGTGCCATTATTAAATAATAAAAAAGAAAACATGGCGTGCGAGGCGGACGCTTTTCTTTTGCTAAAATCATTTCCCAGCTGAAGTCATGTGTCAGCTCGCAACTTAAATAATAAATGTATTTTCACCCAATTAGTTCTCGGCTTTTCCACTTGGCCCCAGAATGTAAGCACTTGTGCTCTTGAATTCAGTAATCCAGACCCCGACCCCACAACAAAGGCAAAATTAGTTAAGATAAGAAAGAAAGAAAAGTCTATTTTAAAATTCCCAACGCCATATTATCTTGAACGATTTTCTCCTCCGATCATAAAAGTTTTTTTTCATCAGCCTCCTTTCCACACCACTAAACCGCTCACTTCCCCCTCTCTCATTCTCTTTATCTGTTTTCTCTATTCATCTCTTACTCGCTATATTTTGTCTACTCTTCCCTCGCCCTCTTTATTCTGCTTATACAGCTATCACGTTCCTATCTACCCTACATAGGATCCGTCTCTGTTCCATGTTCCGCTATAGAAAGTACCTGTCGCTTACCTGATCTGGCTCTTGTAAAGAGCCAGATCGGAGTGCTGCTACCATATATGGGTAGCAAATGTCCAGTCTTCGCTTTCCATTTCCATTCAAAAGCGTCCCCGCGTCATTGTGGGTGATGAATTACCTTCCTCTCTGAAACCCTTCACTCCCAGACGAGGCATTGCAAGATTCTCACTGTTATTTCTATCGAAAGTCTTCAGACGAACGACATTCTTTAGTTTCCGTCAGTTCAAACCTTCACGGCTAAGACCGGTCATGCCAAGCACACTGTAGCGAACCACGCCCATTCTTTTCATATTCCCACCGGGGAGATGTAAGGTCTACTCAAGCAGTTTCTTTCCACGAACCTTTAACTTTTGAAGCCGACTCCCAGGTGGATGCTTCCCCGATCACTACAATATTAAGCTGTTCAAGTCTAGGATTAACCGTTATCTTCCGCACATATCCACATAAAATGTATCCCACCACCTTATATTGTAGCTCATCTTTGTAATTTATTTTATAATATATATATATATATATATATATATATATATATATATATATTTTATCATATATATATAATGTATTTTATATATATTATATCTAGCCGCACTGATGAGCTGTGAAACAGCGAAACAGTCTGTCTGTGGATAACGTTTATTGGCTCCTGAAAAATTAATTTCAGTTGAGCTCTCTGGGGAGGAGGCGTCGGTTGGTAAACAGTGACTATTTATAGCTATATACCGAGACTCTTCGCAAAAAGCGAATCGAGTCACTGTCGGTCACTGGGCGTGTTTCTAAAAAAATAAATACGCTAAAAATCCACTTTCACCCTTACCGTGCGCCGACGGCTTAATAGTTAGAATCTCCGACTGACACTAAGTCAGTCGGAGATTCTAACTATTAAGCCGTCAGTCGGGTTTCGATCCTAGCTAGAGGCAACCGGATGTTTATCAGCGAAGCCCTCTGTCTGTGGATGACGTATATATATAATATATCATATATATATCGTATAAAAAAAAAAATTTTTTATATCTATTATATTTTTATTTATTATTATTTATATTTAGTTGGTATTAAAATCTATTTTTACACTTTCATAGTGTTTTGACCCCAGTTTGGTGGTGTTAACTATTTGACCATAGCTGGGACCCTGTCAGGTGCTACCATCACGGGTCAGGGTGGACCTGGGAACACCAGCAATTAAGAGGTGGTTCCACGTTCTTCAAAACCTCCTGACTGGCTGTCGGATATAGTTTATCGTCTTACCCAGGATACGAATGTAGTTTATCGTCATACCCAGGACGCGGATGTAGTTTATCGTTATACCCAGGACACGGATGTAGTTTATCGTCTTACCCAGGACACGGATGTAGTTTATTGTCATACCCAGGACACGGGTGTAGTTTATCGTCATACCCAGGACGCGGATGTAGTTTATCGTCTTACCCAGGAAAATAATAATAAAACATTTTAGAAAATGAATTTCGTATATATACAAAATAGATCGATGGGTAAGACACAGGGCTTATTCAACTTACATTGTGAGGTGATTTTGAGAGAATTAGATGTCCTACCAGGATTCATTATTAGCGGCCAGAATCTTAACAAAATGAAATATGCAGATGACAAGATGTTGATAGCAGACATAGAAAGTAAACTACAGAAACTCCTACAGAAGGTAGAAAGCGAGAAGAAAGGACTAAACATCAATCCTAAGAAGGCAGTATGGTTGTTAGCAAAAGGGGGATCCCAACACGCAAATTACATATTGGGGATATCAAAATCAAGCAGACGCAAACAGATAAATATCTGGGAAGTGTTTTAACAGAGGAAAGAAACTATGACACTGAAATCCCAAGATGCATTGGAATAGCGAAAGATGCCTTCCAAAAGCTAAGCAAAGTATTAAGAAACAGGAAAATTTCGTTAGAAACAAGAAAAACAGTATTTAACTGTCGTAATATCAGTGCTCCTATGAACAGGAAACACCTGAATAGTCTCCTCACAGTCGAGGAAAAGACATGAAGCAACAGAATTGTGGTTCTTTACCAAGATGCCGAGAACTCAATGGACTGAATATTTGAGCAAAACGAATTTTTTTAGAGTAAACAGAAACAAAAATGTCACTTATATTTAACATCAAGAAATATCTAGTGCTCATAATGAGGAAAGATGGCTTGGAAAATCTGATACTCACACGACACAAAGAAGAGCAGAGGAAACAACGTATAACCTAATTAGTGAGCTTGAGTAAATGGAGGGCGGAACAAATTTTAGAAGAAATAGCATAAATAGAAAATTTGTTATAGGCCAGGAAGTTGTGGAGAGCCATGATCGTCTACAATCCGAAAGGATATGACAGACATAGAAGATTAAATTAATCCTTAACACACATTAAAAAATGTTTTTTTCTGCAAGAATTTAAACAGATTAACAGAAAAGAAAAAGTGTCTTTTTTGCACCTATTTTTCTTAAAACTTCCTCGCTGTTCACATGTTACGGCTAAGGCATTCTCAGCATCCTTCAGTAGTTAACCACCTCTGCTGCCTCAAGTATCCTAATTGTCTTTGAAAAATAAGAAAGCTTCCCAGCATTCTTTGCAATATAGGAGGATTGATATTACATAACAGTTCAGTACTTGTTTCGCAGAAAATTTTCCTATTTTTTAATACTTTGCTTAGCTTTAGGAAGGCATCTTCTGCTATTGCTATACACTTTTGGATTTCTGAGTCAGATTCTCCGTCGTCTTTGAGAGTAAATTTCTTTAAATTTAAATTTAAATTGTGGAGAGCCATGATCGCCTACATCCTTAGGGAACTAGGCCCATGAAGAAGAAAAATGTTTCAAATCAGGAAAAAACTGCTGAGATTTCTAGGGCACATAATAAGGAAAGAAGGCTTTAAAATTTCTAGGGCTCGCAATGAGGAAAGACGGCTTGGAAAATCTTATACACACAGGACAGATTGAAAACAAGAGGGACTGAGGAAAACAATGCATAACCTAATTATTGTGCTTGAGGAAATGGATGGCAGAACAGGGTTTAGGAGAAATAACAAAAAGACAAAATTTATTAAGAGCTACGAAGGCAAGGAAATTGTGGAGAGCCATGATCACTTAAGTTCCGAGGGAACAGGGTATATAAAGAAGAAGGGCGTTCTCAAGATTTGAAAAAAAAAGATATTTTTCTTGACGTTATTTCTGTGTAAAATTACTAAGTTACTAAATAAAATTTTCCTTGATAAGGTTTCGTATAGGAAGGAAACGCGTTCCTTTTGTCTTTTCTTAGATATATACAGTGTAAGATATATATATATATATATATATATATATATATTATAAATTAATTGATTTAAAATATGGTTATTTTCGCTACACAGTTCCAACCATGTTTCAAAAAATAGAAGCTAAAACCCTAATTTTATTTTTGCAAATAAATTAAAAGCATTAGTTCTATTTCATCTTCAAGCGAATTTTGGAGTAACTTTTAAAATTTACCGGGTTTTAAATACACAGCTAAAATCACGTTTCCATGGTTACAGAATATTCTACTCAAATTGAACACGGGGTGTCTAGATTTTCCTTATGACAGTATCATTGTATCAGTTATTAGCTACATTTTGGTAAGGGGTGAGGATGTATTTTACACTGAAACCTGACGTCGGTTGAATGGATGTCGTCTGAATACATAAAAAAAAAAAAAAAAAGGGCTACAAAAACCCAAAACTAGTGTATATAAAAATGAAAATGGAAAACATAGAAAAAAACAGATGTAGAAAAATTATTTGGTATATATCCCCATATAACTAAAAATGGTAAAGAACAGATTAGGACATAAATTCCTCACATTAATAGTCAAGCATTTCCCTTGTGAAAATAAACTAAGTACTATTTTCAAAAAAACACATAAAATTAAGTTATAGCTGTACAAAAGAACTTAGAAAAATCATTAAGAACCATAATGCTAATATCTTAAATAAACACTTATACCAAAACCAAAAAAATTTAGACAATAGAAAAATTAAGATAAAAACTGATGTAAATAAACAAAAACTATGTAATTGTAATGAAACCCTCAAAATTGCCCACTACAAAATAAATGTTGCACTGAATCATTAGTATACCAATGCAATATCTCTTCGATTGAAAATCCTGATAACATAAAATATATATATAGGTTACTAGCCATGAATTCAAAAAAAGATTCAACCAACATCAAACTTCATTTAGAATAAATAAATATAAAAATCAAACATCTCTCTCAAAATATTTCTGGCATCTAAAAAGAATCAAATAAAACACCTACAGTAAAATGGAAGTTAATAAGAAGAGCTAGAATTTGTAGATCATTAAACAACCCGTGTCCTCTATGTATACAAGAGAAACTATATATTACTAAGTTTATAAAAATAAAAATTTACTGAATCAGAGAAATGAAATAGCTATTATATGCCGTCATTGAAAAAATTTTCCTTAAATAATATATAAAAAAAAAAAAAAAAAAAATTGGAATGGCAGGAAAATGTTTTAAACTGTTATTTAAAATTGTGGTTAAAACGTATTAAAACATAAACACCGTTTAAAAAATTGTAGTTAAATAAAATGTATCCTAACCTGAAAACACCTCTATAATAAATGTACTACAAACACTTGAATGAATCCGATAAAACACCTCCTGAAAAATGAAATTATAACTAAAGCTAGATGATGTAAGGTAATGTATGACCCATTGTTCTTTGTACATACATATGAAACTTTATTACTCAGGTTACATATATTTAAAATAAATAATTTAATTAATTAATACATAAAGTTTACTAAATCTGAGAAATGACTTAGATAGTTTTGTAGTCTGTGCCATTTATATTACTTAAATATTTAAATATAATAGTTTAAAATTGTAATTTACATATACTTTGTTATGGAAAATAATTATACTTACTATAGTAATTATCCTTCTGTTATAAATAATATAGTCAATTAAAACTAACAATGAAAAAATATTTTAAAATTTTAATGTGGTAATTTTAAAATTGTAATTAAAATTGTAGTTAAATAAAATGAATTCTAACCTGTTCTTGGTACATACATATGAAACTTTACTACTTAGGTTACATATATTTAAAATAAATAAATAAATTAAGTAATAAATAAAGTTTACTAAATCCGAGAAATGACTTGGCTAATTTTGTAGTAAGTTCCATTAATATTACTAAAATAATATTTTAAAATATAAAGGTTTAAAAATTGTAATTTACATATACGTTTGGATATTGAAAATAATTTTACTTACTATGAGTAATATTCCTTCTGTTATAAAGTAATATAGTCTAATATAACTAACAATGAAAAATATTATAAAAAAGTTTAAAGTCTGTAATTTTAAAATTGAAACTAAAATTAAAGTTAAATTGAATAATTCTAACCTAAATTTCTTTTAAATAATACTACACGCACTAAAAAAGAATCCCAAAAAAGCAAATATAGTAAAATAAAATTAATATGAAATGCCATAAGATGTCTTTGAAATGACCCATGTCCTTTGTACTTAGAAACATTATATCACTAGGTTTATATATATAAAAAAAAAAAAAAAAAAAAATGTAACCTCATATAACTTAAACTTGAATTAATACATAAAGTTTACTAATTCTGAGAAATGACTTAGATAGTTTTGTCATTAATATTACTTAAATAATATCTAAATTAAAAGTTTAAAATTGTAATTTACATATACTTTGATATGGAAAAAAAATTTTTACTTACTATGAGTAATTATCCTTCTGTTATAAAGTAATATAGTCTAAATTAAAACTAACAATGAAAATATTTTTAAAATTTTAAAGTTATAATTTTAAAATTGAAATTAAAATTGTAGTAAAATAAAATGAATTCTAACATGTTATTTATACATACATATGAAACTTTATTAATTAGGTTACATATATTTGAAATAAATAAATTAATTAATTAATAAATAAATAAAGTTTACTAAATCTGAGAAATGACTTAGCTAGTTTTGTAGTAAGTGCCATTAATATTACTTAAATAATATTTAAATTTGAAGAAAAAAAAAAAAAAAAAAAAAAAAATATACTTTGATATGGAAAAATAATCTTACTTAATATGAGTAATTTTCCTTCTGTTATAAAGTAATATAGTCTATTAAAACTAAACAATGAAAATATTTTAAAATTTTAAAGTTGTAATTTTGAATTTGTAATTAAAATGTTAAATTGAATGAATTCTAACCTAAATTTCTTTTAAATAATACTACACGCATTAAAAGAATCCAAAAATAACACCTATAGTAAAATAAAATTAATATGAAATACCATAACATGTAAGCTTTTGAATGACCCATGTCCTCAGTACCCCATGTGAAATATTATAATAATAGGTTTTATATAAAAGAAAAGTTTACTGAATCAGTGAAATTAAGTAACCATTTCTGCTTCATAGTCATATACAAAAAAAAAAAAATGTAACCTCATATACATACTTAAACTTAATGTTAAAATAATCCTACATAATATAATGGATTCTAATACATTTAACTGTTCTAAAAAAAGAATATAGTAAAATAAAAATTAAAAAGGAAAATATTTCAAATCGTAGTTAAATAAAAAGTATTGTAAAAAAATCTTTAATTTTAAAAGATGACGTTGAAAAATTTTTACCGTTAACAATTTTTTTTTTTTTTTTTTTTTTTTTTAAAATTCAGACGACATCCATTCAACTGACGTCAGGTTTCAGTGTAAAATACATCCTCACCCCTTACCAAAATGTAGCTAATAACTGATACAATGATACTGTCATAAGGAAAATCTAGACACCCCGTGTTCAATTTGAGTAGAATATTCTGTAACCATGGAAACGTGATTTTAGCTGTGTATTTAAAACCCGGTAAATTTTAAAAGTTACTCCAAAATTCGCTTGAAGATGAAATAGAACTAATGCTTTTAATTTATTGCAAAAAATAAAATTAGGGGTTTTAGCTTCTATTTTTGAAACATGGTTGGAACTGTGTAGCGAAAAATAACCATATTTTAAATCAATTAATTTATAATATTAATGCTCTGTAAATTTACATTGAGCACTATTTTAAAAAATATCTATAAGAACACCTGGATTTTATATCTTACTGTTCTTTTTTTTTTTATTTATATATATATATATATATATATATATATATATATATATATATATATATATATATATATATATATATATATATAGAGAGAGAGAGAGAGAGAGAGAGAGAGAGAGAGGCAGGCAGGGCAGGCAGGCAGGCAGGGAGGGAGGGAGGTGGGTGGAGGAATGGATAGCGGCTTGGATTGAGGAATCGCAGAGCCGAGTTCGAATTCAGTCGAATCCATTACATTCACTTACGTGCTAATACCCTTGGGAAAGGTATGAATCCTCTTCTCTCTCCATGGGTAAATAGCATTACAGACCGGGTTCTATAGCCTTGGATGGCCTGGTCTGGGAGAAGGATAACTCTGAATTCAAAACTCATGGAGGGTCGTTTGGGGACTGGCACTTAGTGCACTGGGTCTCTGGCCTTTCAGAAAGTGTGGATGGTCCTGCACGAAACCTTCACCACTATAATCAAATCTCATGTGCCGGTGTCGGGCTGTCGGTTTCCTGGGAACTGATCTGCTTGACCCTCATACGTCGAATCTCGACAGGAGAGTCCATTATATATATATATATATATATATATATATATATTTTACTTCGGGAGGATGATTAGCCTGAGTAGAAATGGGATAAATGTAAGCAGAATTTAATTCTTGAGCACGTTTGTGTGTCTCTATGTCTTAGAGCGGGAAATAAATTGTTACTTATCACTACAAACATAGCACACCGCCATGTTCCTTACCAGATAGATATTTACTTGACTCCCCACCACTGAGCCAGGTTCTGACACAGGGCCGGTTTTTAACGTGGGGACCTGGTCTTAACTGGTCGTAGCTTGTCCAAGCTGGTCATAGCTGGTCTTGGCTTGTCAGACCTGGTCCAAGCCGGAGCCGGTCCAAGCTAATCGTAGCCGTGATACCACCAGCCCAGGAACGAGCCCTGTGCCAGGTAAGTATATAAACAGAAACACCGTAGCGATTTTCTAAGCGTAGCTGAGATGTGGCACAAAGCCGAAAGCATGGTGCACCCAGTGAGGATCGAACTCGCTACTCAGTCATAATTGTCCTAGCGAGACAAGATTGCTAACCATTACGCTGCCTCGAGGTGCCCTCCTTGCCAGATAAAAACTGTGGCTGCGTTTGCTTCCTTTTTTTATAGAAGAGCACACATCGTTGGCGAACCGGAAGTTATCAGGGATTGGACAATAAATTGCCAAGCGGAATCACAGTGTGTGGTCGGGAGGATGGAAATAAATAAAAATAAATAATAATTAATTAATTGTAGGTAATGGAAGGTACACAAGTCGATATCGACTCAGTATCCACTGGGTCACCGTGTAGAGGGGGTATGACGTTGAAAGACCCGACCCGCAAAAATGAACCTCGGCTAGAAACATTACAGATGATGTGTACCCAAGTACCCAACAGATGTATTTTACCAAACTGTCTGATTTGTAATATTTACTGACAAGATTTTAAAATATAGTTACAATTCAAAATGGCGGCCGTTTGCTTTCACCATAGGCCTTAATTTCTTCTCAGCTCAAATCATATTTTAGAGCTTCTTTCAGGTCTGGCACTGTTGAGTATGAGATAGATGAAACATTGCTCGCCTATCTAAGGACCTTCTTTAATTGGAATGGCAGAACAGGGTTTAGAAGAAATAACAAAAGACAACATTTAATAAGAGCTACAAAGGAGAGGAAATCGTGGAGAGCCATGCCCGCCAACGATATGAAAGCACCCGGCACATAAAAGAAGAATAAGTGTCAATAAAGGGATGGCAGGGTTTAGAAGAGATGACAAAAAGACAACATTTAATTAGCGCTACAAAGGAGAGGAAATCGTGGAGATCCATGGCCGCCAACGAAACATGTTGAAATGAAACGCTGATTTAAACAATAATAAAATACCATATATGCTGACATACACTTAGAGAGTCTCGACGACCAGTTGACGATAGAACGGGCATAATGCATTCGGGAATTTGGATTTCAACAACGTGCCCCCCCCCCCCGTGTTGTCGGGACGAACAGACAGATTGGAAGACGCACTACTTTTTTAGTCGATTTAACATTTTATCTGACGGGTAACCGGAAAGACGAAGAGTGGAATGTTTGCAAGATCATCGAACTCTCGCCACTGGGACCTGTATTTTATGTTAGCTATCTATCTATCTATCTATCTATCTATCTATCTATCTGTCGCCTACTAAAATCGGTCTATCTATCTATCTTGATCTTGTATGAAAATTACAATTTTGCGAGAATATGACTACATGAATATTTCACATCTAAATAATAATTTTAACTCTCTTTATGATCGATTCATATATATATATATATATATATATATATATATATATATATATATATATATATATATATATATATATATATATATATATATATATATATTTGTGTGTCTGTTTGCTTATGTATATATACGTGTGTATATATGTGCATATATTTATGTGTGTATGTGTATATATATGTGTGTATATATATGTGCATATATATACACACATATATATCAGAAACAACGACAAATCTGTGCGTAAGCAAAATGATTCCGAAGTCTCTTTTGGAGGCCAATGACGATTTTATTGAATAAATTTACTCTTTAGTATTTCAAGATATTTGTGTGCAATTCTGAGAAATATATCTGTTAAAATCAGATGTCAGTGTTATTTTCCTTTTGCGTAGTTTAGACGAAAATTTATCCACAACACCCTGTATCAATATATATATATATATATATATATATATATATATATATATATATATATTTGGTTGGATTGATGTGAATTGTTAGCTTTATCTCTGATATTGAGCGCTTTCTAATAAGTAATGCGTATATAAAATATAAATAATTATATATATATATTTATTTATATTTATATACACACACACACACATTTTTCACACACACACACACACACACACACACACACACACACACACACATACACACATATATATATATGTGTGTGTGTGTGTGTGTATATGTGTGTGTGAAAAATGTGTGTATATAAATATATATATATATATATATATATGAAGAAAAATATACGGAAAAACAAACAAAAATCCTAATATGCAATTATGCTGTTTTAATGTTATTTTAATGTCAACGTCAGACGTTTCGGTCTAGGAGACCTTCTTCAGGACATATTTATAAAACATAATTAACATTAGACGATATTCAATTCAACATGTCCATCGTCTTTTCATGTTTAAGAAAATCTCGATGTAGCTTTAGAAAATAAGAAAATAAGTAAAAGAATTAAAAAAAACACACTGTGATGACACGTTCGCTTAAAAGGAAGCCAGTATCAACAAACAGAAATTTCAGAACCCCACCTAACCTTAACCAATTTTCAATTTGCCACATAAAAATATACTGATTCGTCCCCCCCAAAAAAAGAAACTAAAGTCAACACGACCTTAATAAAAAAATTTGAATTCTCGTTTACCCACCATTTTCAAAGATATAATACCATTTGGCTTATAAATAGAGTAAATCAATTTTTTTCGAGGGTTACTTTGTATCGCTTGAAAATGGAACTGAACTTTAAATTTTAAAATTTAAGTTTAATTTAAGATTTAGGTCTTAGTTTCGAAACGTAGTAATTTTTTGTGCGGCTATGAATATATATTTAAAAAAAAAATAATTCTAATTTATAGTTTACTGTTCAAAAAGCACTGGTTTTAAGAAATAAAAATGCAAACGAACTCTTGATTATAAATCTGACTGAACTTTCTTTTTATTTTGATTGTATATATAATCGACCCTTCCGTCGAGATTCGACGTATGAGGGTGAAGCAGATCAGTTTCCAGGAAACTGACAGCCCGACACCGGCACATGAGATTTGATGGTTTGATTATAGTGGTGAAGGCCTCGTGCGGGACCATCCACACTTTTTGAAGGGACGAATACAGAGACCTGGTGCACCAAATGCCACATAGTTCCCAAACGACCCTCCGCAGGTTTTGAATTCAGAGTTGTCCTTCTCTTAGTCCAGTTGCCATCGTTGAATTCAGAGTTGTCCTTCTCCTAGACCAGTTGCTATAGAACCCATTCTGGCCTGCTATTTTACCCATAGCTGGAGGGAGAAGAAGAGGATTCATACCTTTCCCAAGGGTATTAGCACGTAAGTGAATGTAATGGATTCGACAGGAATTCGAACTCGGCTCTGCGATTCCTCAATCCAAGCCGCTATCCATTACTCCACTGTGCCTCCTCACTCTGTTCAAATATATCTGTCTGTTCATATCTATGTACCTCGGTCTGTTCATAGATGGATAGATAGATAGATAGATACGAGCAGACGAATATAGATAGATATATATAGAGAGATACGAAATATATATATATATATATATATCTTTAGGAAATGGATTAAATCCAACATATTGCTATTTTTAATTTATTTAAAATTTTATCCACCTCATATTTTGGCCTAAATTTTTCTGCTAAGATTTCTCGAAAACTCAGACTGATAGATGGAATTGGATAAGAAATATTGTTTCAATCTGATATGGCAGAGATATATATATATATATATATATATATATATATATATATATATATATGCCTCTGTGTGTGTGTGTGTGTTTGTGTAATAGATGCATAAACACACACATATATATATGTGTGTGTGTGTGTGTGTAAAATATTTATAATTTTCTTCTGTGATTTCTGAAAATATTCGGTCTGCTGCTTGACGGATCATTTTAAAAGTAAATAAAGAAAAAAGATAGTACAAGAAAAAGGCGTTGGGTACGACATTCGATGTGTGTTTGACAGCATTGTATCTCTCTTGGGCAAGCAGAAATCTTGTCTCCTGCTGAAAAAAAAAGACTTTTTAGAGTCACGTGACGCCAGAGGTTCTTGACGTCAGAGAGAGAGAGAGAGAGAGAGAGAGAGAGAGAGAGAGAGAGAGAGGTGGGTATTAAAAAACTCAAAAGTTGTTCTACTCGACACATCTGTTTGGGTATTTTGTTAAAAGAAAGATTTTAATATTATTTATCGGTAAAGCACGTATATTCAGTAGAATTAACCACATCTATC
>CAHIKZ030005600.1:170000-230000 GCA_903632075.3 Acanthosepion pharaonis
GAAACAAATTTCACACAGAAAAAGGATAACTAAAAGACATTGTTACACATAAAATGAGTATTTAACAAGACGTACAATACCAAACAACGATGTGAAGGAAAGCATGCATTTAAGTAAGAAAAGGTTGAATTAACCAAGAGTAGTCTCTCTTTAACTGTTATTTTAGTGTTCCAAAGTTCACTGGAAGAATGTTCATGAGAGTCACTTCTAATGATTGTTCTTGAAAGACATTGCTATGTAAGAGGAGTTTATGTGAGTGCGTACAAGGTATATTCAGCATTTGAGTGGTGTGTGTGAGTGAGAAGGTTGGCGCATGGTTTCATCTGTCGTGGATTCGTTTGGTAGTTGAAATTCTCACTAATTAAGATGAGAAAAATTTTGGCTTAAATAAGCGACAACAGGCTCCAGATCGTTGCGCGGGAAAAATTATTCTTCACGTGCAAACGATTTGATTGGTTGGCATCGACCAATCAGCGAGCGAGCTTTGGGGAGACTTAAGAAAGCTTCTGTGATCCGATTCTCCCAAAAGTGCACAAAATTGACTATTTAAAAATAGAGCGATTACAAAATTGTCGCATTATTGCGATTTGTAAATTGTCTTTAGTAATGTAGTGTTGATTTATTAACCAATGAATGCTTAGTATTGTATGTGATTTGTATAGGGTGACCCCCCCCCCCCAAAAAAAACGGGAACTTTTTAACAATTCAATAAAAACAAGAGTGATGGAAGAAAAATATGTTATTCATAGTAATTGAAATCTTAAAACATGCTATTTAAGAAACAATGGTAGAATTTTCATTTTTTAAAAATTACGTCCTGTAGATGGCGTCTTCCTGTACGAATGCATTCTTGAAATCTGCTGTTGAGATTCCTCATTGACTGCTGCAACATCTCAGCTGGGATAATGTGAATTTCATCTTGAATTCTAAATGGCGAAATGTTTACTTGCTCAAGGTCACTGTTTCTCAGTGTTGCCATTTGCTCATGTCTGGCAATACGCACTTCAAAAATACCCGTTTTTTTGGGGTCACCCTGTACTTTCGTATGTATGTATGTATGTATGTTCGTGCGTAATAGATCCGCACACTTGTATATTAAAAAAAAAAGAAGAAAGAAAACATTCTATTTATGCATATGTTCTATCATGACCCGTTACGCATCTTACAGGCTTTTTCTGGTGATAAGGTATCCAGCAGGATTAAAAACAATGAAAGAGGCGGATGTAGTTTCTTGTAGGCTCAAAGGCCATCTTTCTCTGGGTTCCATATTTATATATGCTGTCAGTGCAGTGGTGACACGGCATCGCTTTTGTTTCCTATACAGAAGTCAACGCCCAGGGTCACGTGTACGTGAACAATGCAAGCATTCAAATCAGAGGAGATCGGCTGAGATTTGACTCAGAGAGGGATGGGCTCCACCAGGTTTACTTGCACAACAACATGCTAAGCATGGATAAATGCCACCCAGGCTTTCAAACTTGATATGTGAAGAGAACTGGTCAGGTGTTGAGCTGTTCCGTGACCCTTCGACTGATAATGAAAATGACGATGATAAATTTTCTGATTATTGTGGTGGTGGTGGTGGTGGGGGGGAGCCATAGGATATTCACATTCAGATCTGCAATTCCTGGATAGAATTATGGAATTACCCTATGGACATGGTGAAGCCCAGGCGAGGACAAAAAGAACCAAATAGCTATCGACATAAAATTCAGAAACGCAGTTCTTCATTGTAAAACATAACTAAGTGCTGACTGCGGGAGTGATCAACTTCCAATCGTGTGCTACATCGGAATAAAACTACGGAAAGTCAAGAGGACCAAAGCAAAGCCCAGACTGCAGTCGCGTGATGTCTCCCCAATGTAAATTAGCCTAGTTTGTAATATAGTTCTAGGTAGAAAAAAAAGCAAATGTTGATAAGATAGAGAAGTACACAAAGCATTGCCCGGGGTTCTCAGTCAGGCTTGGGCCTCCGGTCGGAGTGTTCGGGGATAGAGTGAATAAGTCAAAGAAATTTCTCACGATGAGAAACCTACGGAAGGTTCAAAAATGGTAAAAGGTGAAATAAAACGCATGAAGGATCCAATTTGCAAGGAGAGATACAGTTCTGTCTATATTTCTGAGATGAGGTATTATGTACAGTATTTACATTAGTCGGACTATTGTCCTCATCTTTGTCGCCATATTTGTCACAACGTTTCGGCCGTTGTACGCTCCGGCCTTCTTCAGGTGGTTGGAATTTCGAACTGAACCCTTTATTACGATTGCTGGGGTAGACTGTTCTAGTTCCACGTGCCATGTTTGATGGATGTCAGTTATCAGTTATCTCCTGCTAATTTTCCCTCTGAAAGTTCTCCACTGCCTTAACCAGGAATTGAACTCACCTTCTTTGGGTCTGTCACTGGATCTAACCAACGCCTTTATCCACTGTGCCATGTATCCTCGAGGACACATGGCACACATATATATATATATATATATATATACAAAGAATAATCACACATAGAATTAATCAGAAGTATCAATGCGATTATTGGCGACATCCATCGCTAGAAAACATAATATATGCATTAAAATCCTGTTCATCCATAGTGCGAGTTTTGATCCTTGAAGAAAAACTTGTTGTCTGTAGTTTTTCAGTTTATTTGATGTTAAAATGCTAGTACTTACGGACAGTCTTCCATCCATCATCAGGCATGTGTTTTTTTTCCCTATAAAATCAAAAACTAGAGACGATATACCTGTATGTCGACCGAAAGATGTTTTTTGAATATCTGCTATTATTGACGGTTGTGTAAGATCTCGGAACGTGCAAAGACGCAACGCTAAGTTTTTCAAAATTTTTAAGTGAGAATTTTATTTAAATATTTCTTGTGATGTGTTAAATCCACGTATTCTATTTTTACAAGTATATAGTTCAATAATATAGTGTAATGTCATAGTAGTAATTTTTTTTATAGGAATTTTTTATGTACTGCGGATCGATAGTTTTTTAATAAACATAAAACATTAGGCAGCATATGATTTACATACAAAGAATAATCACACATAGAATTAATCAGAAGTATCAATGCGATTATTGGCGACATCCATCGCTAGAAAACATAATATATGCATTAAAATCCTGTTCATCCATAGTTAGTTTTAAACTAGTATATATATATATATATATATATATATATATATATATATAGTTTAAGTTAACTCCTATATATATATATATATACATACATATATATATATATATATATATATATATATATATATATATATATATATATATATATATATATATATATATATGTGGAAATATATAGAAAATAGGAAGGAACTGGTTAGGTAAATAATCCAAAGTCCCTTAGTATTTTAGTTATTATTTTTAAAAAATAGTGCTCGATACAAAAGGAGAGCATAAATATAATTATTTATTTAAAAATATGATTTCAAAACGCTACATAAGAGGTCCCATGTTTCAAAAGAAGAGCCGAAAACTTCAATATAATTATTTGAATTAAATTGAGTTAAAGTGAGCTCTGTTCCATCTTCAAGCGAAATTTTTTCAAAACATTTTTTGAAACATGTGACTTCTTATGTCGCGTTTTGGAATCATATTTTAAATAATAATATATATATATATATATATATATATATATATATATATATGATAACAATATAATCTTAAGGTATGCTATATTTATGAGTTGAAGTGTTTGATACCAGGGACAAAGTTTGTTGTATTGTTTGTTTAAAGGCACATCAACTCCTCATGGGTCACTTAATGCCGAAATTTAATTTTCGTTGAAGTTATATTTTGCAATACAGTTTGATGTCTTTAAGAAATTGTAGGATATTATTTAGATTAATGTCATCAAAGAGTTCATTAAGGTTGGTTTTGATTGATTGATTTAGTTTGGCCGCATATCAACCTCTGTGGGTTATTTAATGCCGAAATCTAAATATTTTGTACACAACTTTATGCTTTCGGAGTAAAGGTATTTTTTTTTGTTTGTTGATATTTTGTAGTTCATAAAATGTATTGTTGGTCATTTTACTATTAAAATGTACTGTTGATTTTTGCTTGAAGGTTTTAGTATTTGCCTATAGCTGGGACCCTAACAGGTGCTAACACCACAAGTCAGGGTGGACACTGGGAACAAAAGCAATTAATTGGTGGTACTAAGCTCCTCAAAATCTCCAGTCTTCCGATGTTTGAACATAATGACTAGAGGCGTTGGTATGTGCATTTTCCTAAAGTTAATGTCATGGGTCCTTATCTATAACTACAGAATGAACTCTTCCTAACAATATGTATACTACGCCTCTCAAGAGAGAGGGTCGAATCGAGCCGAGCTTCTCGGCTTGACGGTCGAACTCTCTGACTCTGAGTAGAGAGGAACCCGGACGAGGCTCCGCCGAAGGGCAGAATCTCGTTCGGGAAAATGACCAACCCGATCTCGTTTATACGGGTTATATGGGCATTTTTTGGCCGAGCCTACGGGCTCGGGAAACCCACGTTAAACTCGGCCTTTGTGCCACATGCAACCGTCGTGGGGGTGGGGGGGGGTGGGGGTGGCTACATACCGAATCAAGCCGTGCTTCTCGGCTTGACGGTCGAACTCTGCCTCTGAGCAGAGAGGAACCCGGACGAGGCTCCTCCGAAGGGCAGAGTCTCGTTCGGGGATGTTGACCAACCTGATCCCGTTTATACGGGTTCTACGGGCATTTTGGCCGAGCCTACTGGCTCTGGGAAACCCAAGTTAAACTCGGCCTTGTGCCACATGCAACCCTCATAGTGGTAGGGGGGCTGATACCGAATCAAGCCGAGCTTCTCGGCTTGACGGTCGAACTCTCTGACTCTGAGCAGAGAGGAACCCGGACAAGGCTCCGCCGAAGGGTAGAGCCTCGTTCGGGGAGGTTGACCAACCCGATTCTGTTCTTACAGTTTCTACGGGCATTTTTTGGCTGAGCCTACGGACTTGGAAAACCCACGTAAAACTCAGCCTTGTGCCACATCTTTCCCTCGTGGGGGCGGGGCAAGTAAATATCGAATCGAGTCGAGTCGATAGTCGTTCACTCCAAACCAGACTGACAGTCATACTAACACCTTCCACATTATTATTTCGTGTAATATACCTTCGTTATTTCTACTCTTGTGTTCGTGTTGTTCTTCCTTGGTCCTAACCTGGACCGTAACAGTTACATTTTGGAATACAGTTTGATTTCTTTAAGGAATTGTAGGATATTTTATGGATTAATGTTATCAAAGATTTCTTTCATATTCGTTGGTGGATTTGATTTGGCCGCATATTAACTGTGGGTTATTTAATGCCGAAATCTAAATATTATTAAAGTAATTGCATGTCTTCAACTGCTCATAAAAAGATATTCCTGGTCATTTCACTATAAAATATATATCTTTAATACTTTCATATGGATTTGTTTTTGTTTTGGGTTTCACTAACTGGGACCCTAAAAGGTGCTACCACCCAGTGTCAGGGTGGACCTGGGAACACCCAGAATTAAGAGGGGGTTTCACACTCCTCAAATCCCTACGCCGATCAAAGGCCTTGCCGCCGGACGTAGTTTATTATCTTACCCAAATTTTTCCGATTAATAGTATAGCTGGGGGATAAGTTTAATATTTAATAACAATAGAAAACCGATCCCCAACTTTATGTCCAGCAGAATATTATAGCAATACTATTTAAACCCATATTATCCAAAATAGTTTCCAATTGTTATATTAATATGAAGGATGGGGGATCAGTTTATTACTTAAAAACAATAGAAAACACATCCCCCACTTTATGCCCGGAAGAATCTTATATTAATACTAGCTAAACGTATGATATCAAAAACGGCTTATTTTGTTATTGGAAGCTTTTCTCATGGGAGACTTTAAATATACTATTTCCAATAATATGAAGTATGGGGGACCACTTTATTACTTAATAACAATAGAAAACACATGCCCCACTTTATGTCTGGAAGAATCTTATATTAATACTAGTCAAACGTATTTTGCTATTGGAAGGTCTTCAATATAATTTTTATTTTTCTAATTAATATATCAATACGTAGGATGAGAGGTATGTTTATTACATAACAATTTAAATTATTATATAGAATTCTTTGGGGATCCCTTTATTACTTAATAACAACAGAAAACCGACCCCTCTCTTTATTTCCAGTAGAATACTACATTAATACTAGTTGAACTGATAACACAAAAAAGGGCTAATTTTGTTATTAGAATGTTTTCACATTATTAAATATAATTTTTCTAATTATTATATTAATATATAGGCTGAAAGATCAGTTTATTATTTAATAACAATAAAAAACGACCCCCCACTTTATATACAGTAGAAGCTTTAATTGTTTCCAATTATTATATTATGCAGTTATTCTTGGGGGATCAGTTTATCACTTAATAACAATAGAAAACCGATCCCCCACTTTATATCCAGTAGAGGCTTTAATATTTCCAATTATTATATTATGCAGTTATTCCCGGGGGATCAGTTTATTACTTAATAGAAAACCGATCCCCCACTTTATTTCCAGTAGAAATATATATCAATACTAGTTAAACTGATCTTGCCAAAAATGGCTAATTTTGTTATTAGAATGTTTTTACATGTGTGTCTTTAAATATACTTTTCCCAATTGTTTGTTTGTTTAACTGCATATCAACATCTTATGGGTCATTTAATTTAATTTTCTTGGGAGCTTAAATAATTTTTTCTTTTACAAAAATCTGTAGCTGGTAAATCTCTGTTTTTTTAATCTATTGCTAGTATTATTTTAATATGAAAATGTAGTTTTATACTTTCAGTTTTTTGACCCCACTTAGGGGGGGTTCACTATTTTGCCCATAAGTGGGACCCCCCCTCCCTAACAGGTGCCACCGGTCCGGGTTTGGGTAAACCTGGGAACAACAACACGTAAGAGGTGGTTCCACGCTCTCAAAAACCTTATTAAAAACAATAGACATTTTGTGTCTATTATGTTCGTTGTTTTTCTTCTAATGTACAAATACCCTTTTGCAAATGTGATTGTTGTGTGCATATATTAGGTTGGTGCAAAAATAATGTCGTTTTCTCACATATGTTACTTTTATATATGATTTCTGAATTAATTCATTGATATATATATAGCCATGTTATATATCATTTTGAAGCGCGTTTTTCGCTCTATCGAATCGTGTTATTCGTTACTGTTCTCAATCTCTTCATTCATTTTTTTGCAGGCTTTTCGACAGCATGGACAAAATTCAAATCCACACGATTTTCTTGTTCCAGTTCAAACTAGGCCGAAAAGCTGCCGAGACAGCCCGTGATATCAATGATGCGTTTGGCCCAGGAACCACTAACGAACGTGTGGCACAACGGTGGTTCAAGAAATTTCGCAATGGTGACGAGAGCCTCGAAGATGAAGACAGTCGCGGCCGGCCGACTGCGGTTGATAACGAACATTTGAAAGCCTTAATTGAAGCCGGTCCTCGCAAAACCACACGAGAAGTTGCTGTTGAACTCGAGGTCGACCACTCAACAGTCGTTCGCCATTTAAAGCAAATAGGGAAGTCAAAAAAGTTGGATAAATGGGTGCCGCATGAATTGTACGATAATCAATAAATCGTCGTTTTGAGGTGTCTTCTACGCTCCTTCTGCGCAACAAAAACAACCCATTTCTCGAGCGGATTGTGACGTGTGATGAGAAGTGGATCCTCTACGACAACCGGCGACGTTCGGCACAGTGTTTGGATGCCGGAGAAGCTCCACAACACTTCCCGAAGCCGAAATTGCACCAAAAAAAGGTTATGGTGACTGTTTGGTGGTCTGCGGCCGGTCTCATCCATCACAGCTTCTTGAATCCGGGCGAAACGATTACGGCGGAGAAGTACTGCCGACAAATTGACGAAATGCACCAGAAGCTCCAACGTATGTGCCTGAGATTGGTCAATATGAAGGACCAATTCTCCTCCATGACAACGCTCGTCCGCATGTTGCTCAACTGACCCTGCAGAAGCTGAAAGAATTGGGCTACGAGACTCTGCCTCATCCGCCATATTCACCGGACCTCTCGCCCACCGATTATCACTTTTTCAAGCATCTCGACAACTTCCTGCGCGAAAAATGCTTCAAAAGCCGAGATGATGCCGAATCGGCCTTCAATGACTTCATCGCTTCCAGAACTCCGGATTTCTATGCTAATGGGACGAATAAACTTCTTTCTCGTTGGCAAAAATGTGTCGATTCTAATGGTTCTTATTTCGATTAATAAAGTTTATTATAAAAGGAATTATGATCTTTTGAAGTTGAACGTCAAAAAACGACATTATTTTTGCACCAACCTAATAAATTGGTGTAAACAGAACTTTCGACTCAAACTAGGTAAGAAAAGAAAATTAAGTCCCTTTTAAGAAGTATCTTGTATCATTAATTATTAAAAATGTCGTTATATTTTTTAAAAAACTAAATGCCTTTTGACACGGCAATTCATGTGACACCAACGTGTTTGCGGTTTTAATATGTTTGGAATAAGGCACAAGACGAATTTTGTGCAATTTGTCCACACGCAAAAGCAGCATCTACGAGATAATATTTATAGAGTAGAAAAAATATAAAATATAATCTAATAGACACAAAATGTCTATTGCTTTTAACAATACATGTTATAAGAACGGATGCTGCCTAAATATATATTATATTCTTAGAGATTCTTGATAAAACCCAAAGAAAAATCTGAAATGTGAATGGTCCTGACCTAGCATCTCGGCTTCAGTCACTTTCCCATCGCCGTAGCATAGCTTCCCTGTGACTTTTCTAGAAATACTTTCATGGCAATTGTTCTGATAAACTTTCTTCTATGGTACCTAGACTTTATGAATTTAAACGCTGTACTGGATTGGCGGCTAGGTCTCATCATTTTATAGTGAAAATGGCTAGATGCAACTGTAAGTTCTATGCTGTTTCTTCTCTTGCACGTCGTGCTTGTGGAACTCTCTTATTGCTTCTAGCTTCCCAGTCACCTTTGATCACCAAAAATTTAAGTGCAATGACAATTGTTAACGCCCGTCTTCTTGATTCCTGTTCATTTAATTGTTCCCTTGCCTTAATAATATTTTTCCTTTTATCATATTCTTTCACACTCAAATTTTAAAATAACAGATTGACATGGTGATCATCATTGTGTATAAATTATCTTGTAATTTTTTATGGGTAGTTTGCTATCAATGCTGCCAGCCAGTGTTGTGTTTTAAACTTAGATCCAGGTTTTTCAATTCCTGTCTGTGTTGTTTTTTAACTTTGAAATTTGAAAATGTATTGAGCAGTGGTATATTTTCTGCAGTTTAGCAACTTCTGTCAGCAATAGCCTCTAACAACCAGTACTCCCTTGTGTCCTAGTGGCTTTATTGCCTTTGATTTCCAAACATTTAAAAATGTCAAGTTATCTTCAATTCTTCTTCTTTATTGTCTTCCTTAATAGTCTTTTTCATATTTTATTGTAGCCCTTGCGTCCTAGTGGCTTCTCCATTTAAATAATGTCAATCGTTTTTCTCATAATTTTCTAACTCCTTAATAGTAGTTTTCTCATATTCTCTAACACTCAAGTAACCCCTTGCGTCCTAGTGGCTTTTGCCTTTGATCTTCAAACATTTAAATGCAATGTCAATCATTATCTTCTGTCTTCTTAATTCTTCTTCTTTTATTGTCCTCTCTCCTTAATAGTAGTTTTTCTCATATTTTCTAACACTCCGTAACCCCTTGCGTCCTAGTGGCTTTATTGCCTTTGATCTTCAAACATTTAGATGCAATGTCAATCGTTATCTTCTGTCTTCTTAATTCTTCTTCTTTTATTGTCCTCTCTCCTTAATAGTAGTTTTTCTCATATTCTCTAACAGTCAGTAACCCCTTGCGTCCTAGTTGCTTTATTGCCTTGCTTGGGGTGAAATGATTATAATAAAAAATACGTATATCGAATTGTGGAATTAGTAATATCCCAAGAATTTATAGTTTCCATTTTTTTTTTGCGTATGAACATTGGTGTAGCGGGTTTTATTGATTTTAGTCGATGCTGGCCTGAATTTCACTGCGCATGCGTTTTCGTAGTTATGCACCTAAAAGCATGAGGCTATTTTGTACACCGAAAACTTTTCTAATCTTTTTTTTTTTATATTGGAATTATTTAGATGAAAAAGGTCTCTCTTTTTTTTAGGAGAATCCTTCACGGTATTATAACTATGGAAGACTCTAGCAGACATTTTTCACAGTTTAATTAATATCTGCACCGAAGTGAGTATATATTAGAGTGGTCCTTAGTTTTGTAAATTTCGAAATATGAGACGTCTTTTACATTAGTTGTAATGACCTCACAATTTTTATCGAATGAATCAATATTCTCGGATCGATCAGAAACCTTCAATTTTCTGCAGGCATAAAAGTAAGTATTAGGTTATATTTTAAAATCATTTCACCCCAATCAAGGCAACAAAGACGCTGATACCCAAGGGGTTCATAAATGTGAAAGAATAAGAAAAAGAAAACATTATTAAGGGGGTGAAAATTAATAAAAAATGAGGAACCAAGACGACAGTAGATAAAGATGGACATTGCATTTAAAATCATCCGTTTGATTGTGTCGATAGTAAACTTCAAGCACAGTTACATGATACATATATTTCTTCCAGTTTTTCTGATGTTCTGTGAATGTGTCGAACGCCAGTTACTATTTAGCATGCGAAGAGGCAAGACATGTTTTGTGATGTCAATGAACACTCATTGCCACTTACGTAATGTCAACGAATACACGTTATCACTTTCGCAATGCTCGTTGTAGTAGAGACTTTGTAATCGCAGATACAACAATAGTAACGCCATCGAACAATACTAGTGTCAGACGCCCTCGAATATCATTCGCACTAATAGTACTTACTCGATAATACTCGCTCGAAAAGTAACAATCGAATAGTGATCCGCATATTGATCAGTATAGAGAAATAGTATAGTGAATAGTTTAGACAATAGCGATCCGTAGAGTAATAGAGGATAGACTAGAAATAGCGATCCGTATAGTAATAGAGTATAGAATAGAAATGATGATCCGAATAGCAATAGAGGATAGAATAGAAATGGTGATCAATTAGACACCACGCTAATTCTCATATATACATTTCTTTTACCATCACGTGATCCACTTATTCAAAATGGAATCGCCTGTGTTTGCTCTCTGGTGATCTGTGTTCAAACTCCAGTGTCGACAGCGACACTTTATTCCTGTATAAAAATATGTCTGCCTGCGCCAAGTGTGATGTAGGCCCCGAAGAATACGGACGACACAAACCCACAGCATACAGAGGAAACCACATGTCTGTCCGTTTTTTCTTCGGGAAATTACAAGTAAGACCCTTTTGCTTTTCGACTCTTTCACACTGCTTGTTGCATACATAAGTTATAGTTTCTCTTTGTGTGACAAATTTGTGAAAAGTATGTATATATCGGTATAAAAATCTCTATCAGATTAATGCATTTTTGTAATTCCTTTCTTTCAGCTATTATGTTCTATCCGTTGTATTAAGGTGTTGGTATCTCACGGATATATTAATGCATGTAATGGGTACATGGAAACTGGAAATAATCCTTCTGGTCTGGCACTCTCATTAGGTGCAACAATTAGAAGAGATCTTTCAACAAGTAGATATATTAGGTTCGTTTTTTTTCCTGATGTTCTGCGAATGGTCTCGAAGAATAATCTTTCGTAAAATGTTTTGCTACTTAGTAACTCTTAAACTGTTGTCTAACATTATTGAAATTTTATTCCAGATTAGACATCCCTTTGAGAGGAAATGCCAAGCAGACAATAAAGTACAATGTTCAACATCATCATCTCTTTGCTTTTAATCAAGGTCACAAAGCTGCCAAAAGCTGCTCGGGACATTTGTGCTGTGTAGGGAGTTGACTTCATTACTAACAGAATGACAGAAACGATTTTCCCATTTCAAGAAGGGGAAGTTCGAACTTCCAGACTCTCCGTGTTCTAGCCGATGAGAACCAATTGCATAATTAAAAAAGAAACTCACCAGACCACTAGCAAATTGGCTCAGAAGATGGAAAGCTTTCATGTTACAGTTGCCCGCTCGTCATCTTCAATCGATAAGTAAAGTCCATAAACACGGCACATGGGTGTCACAAGCATTGATCGAGAGTAAAAAACTTCAATGCTCCTCCACCCATTGCCGCCAGTTTTCTCGCTCGACACCAGACAAAGCTCGTGGATACTTTAAAAGCGCTCGGCTGGGAACATCTGACACAACCACCGTATTCTCATGATTTAGCCCCTTACAACCATTTAGACACTATTAACACTTTCAGTCGCTTTTTAAGAATTTGAGGGGTGTTTCGTTCATCAACGATGTAGAGTTTAAAACCTGGCTTGATGGATTTCTCGAGTCAAACCTAATGATTTCTATCATCGAGGCGTTGAAGAGTTAGCGGACCTTTGACGTTGGGGAGGCAAATAATGAAGGGGGTGCATTGCTGAATGCTTCATCAGAAGTATTAATAAATATAAAGTATTAAAATAATTTATAAAAACACGAACAAATTTATCCAACAACTCCATTCTCTTCTTTGCGCATGCGCACTCGTTATAGATTTTGACACTTCAACGTAGATCGACGTGAACTTGCGACAAGACAGGTAGTATTTTCTGTGCTTGGGATCAACATGAAAATGGAGAGCCAAAACGAACATTATCGATGCTTCTTGCTTTTTCTTATGCTAAAAAAGCGAGAGAGGGTCGTGAGCCTAATGAAAAATATTTTTACAATAATGCTCACCATGTATAAAGCCCAAGGGTTGTTACGGTTTTTTGGGGTCTATCCCGTCTAGGACTAGTGAGCGAGTCAAAATGACTTATTTCCCTTTATAGTCGACCAATGGAAGGTTGACCAATCGGAAGCCGCCCAACACTGTATCCGTCGTGTATAAAGGCGGCCATCTTTGTTTTACCAGAGGCAACTTGTCCGGCGAACAGGACAGGCGGAAGAACTACGCTCTGCTAGCTTGCTACGATATCCACTGCGAACCTGCACTACGATTTCCTACTGTCTCCGAAATATTCACTGCCAACCTCTGGATTCTATACTCGAGGACGACCGTCATGAAAATGTCTAACAAGGGTCATACGAAATAGATGGTAACAGGCAGTTTAGGGGATATGTGGGGAAGATAACAGTTAGCCCTAGAGATAAAAAATTTAAGATTGTTGTGATTGGGAGAGCATCCTCTTGGGAGTCAACAGAACACAAGTTCTAATCAATAAGAACGAACGAACAATAGATACGTTATAAGACACATAGTAAAGAAAGGTCAAAGGTCAAGAGAAGAAGCTAACATTAATATCGTTTTTCAATAAGAAACCGAATATTGAAATGTTTCTAAAAAAATCAAAGACAAAATAAATAAATAAATAAGTAACGTAAAAATTTCCGTTGTAAATGACGTCACCTTGAGTTGCGATTTTCTAAGCGTATCGTTGCCGTGGCACAAGGCCGAAAGTATGGGGCACCCAGTGAGGATCAGACTCACTACTCAGTCGTAATTGTTCTAGCGAGACAAGCTTGCTAACCATTACACCATCTCAAGTTGCCCAAAATCATTTTTTTAGCTAGATTAGATGTGTCACAAGGCCGAAAGTATGGGGAACCCAGTGAGGATCAAACTCACTACTCAGTCGTAATTGTTCTAGCGAGACAAGCTTGCTAACCATTACAACATCTCAAGTTGCCCAAAATGATTTTCTAAGCTAGATTAGATGTGGCACAAGGCCGAAAGTATGGGGCACCCAGTGAGGATCGAACACTCTAGTCAGTCGTAATTGTTCTAGCGAGAAAAGCTTGTTAACCATTACACCGCCTCAAGTCATCCCAAATGATTTCCTAATGGTGACTTAGATGTGGCACAAGGCTGAAAGTATTGTGTTCTTAGTGAGGATCGAGATTCACTTTTCAGTTGAAACTAATCGAGCGAAACAAGGTTGCTAACAATTGCACCGCCTCAGGGCGCCCCAAAAGATTTTCTAAGCTAGGCACAAGGCTGAAAGTAGGAGGTTCCTAGTGAGGATCGAACTCACTACTCAGTCGTAATTGATCCAGCGAGACAAGCTTGCTATCCATTACACCGCCTCAAGGTGCCCAATATTAATTTTTAAGCTAGATTAGACGTGGCACAAGGTCGAAATTATAGCGCAGCCGACGGGGATCGACCTCGCTTATCAGTCGTAACTGCTCTAGCGAGACAAGCTTGTTAACCATCACAGTACACCGAGGTGTCTGCAAAACGAGTGAATTCTGGAGTTAAACAGTTGGACGCAAAACAAATCCAGCAACAATTCTAAAGTACTCGGAAAAAACAATTTATCGGCACACAACAAATGAAAGACGACACGAGCCGAGATTAAAGGATACAATAAATTTTATACACTACTAGCACTAGAGCCCGGCGTTGCCCGGGGATGTAACAGTAAGAGATAGATCAAGTATCGACCATCATAAAGACTGAAAAATAAAATTGACAAAGATTATTGTTTAAGGTTGACGGACACACATGTCTTAATTAGTTTTTTTTTTTTTTTTTTAGTTTTTTTTTTCACGGATTGGTCAAACCAAAATTCAAACAAAAACATTGTTTTCAATCGTTATGAGTCTACCGATTGAAAAGAATTTTATGATAAACAATTGTCTTGTAAATGGAATTTTTAAAACATTCTGAATGTAAAAATAAAGAAAAAAGTGTACAAGACAATAGAAACACTACCTGAAAAAAAAAAAATGAAGTTTTGTTGAAATCGTTTGAAAATGTAGGAAATCCGATCCCATATATAAACGAACACACACACACACACACACACACACACACACACACACACACACACAACCTGGGTTTTATAATAAGTATAACTCGATATGAGTTGAACCCTTTTATTCTTGTGATGCCTCTTAATCGTGTTTTTCAAATTGATTTTGTGCAAAAAACATGTTTTTCCAATTTTGGCGCTGTCAGAACCACCGCAAGGTAATTTTACGTAATCCTGTGAAGTTTTGTTGAAATCGGTTGAAAATGTAGGAAATCCGATCAATATGTAAACACACACACACACACACACACACACACACACACACACACACACACACACAATCTGCGTTTTATAATAAGTAAGATTTACTTTATTCGGACTATTGTCCTCATCTTTGTCGCCATATTTATTACAACGTTTAGGCTGTTGTACGCTCCGGCCTTCTTCAGGTGGTTGGAATGTCGAACTGAACCCTTTATTTCGCTCACTGGGGTAGACTGTTCTAGTTCCACGTACCATGTTTTTAATGGATGTCAGGTATAAGTTATCTCCTGTTAATTTCCCTCCGAAAGTTCTCCACTGCCATAGCTGGGTATAGACAAGGTACACCATTGGAAAATTCGTAAACTTAAGGAAACAGCATATATGCTCTGCCACAAAAATCTCAGCCGACCAAGTATAGAAATGAATACAATATGGGAACCACTAATAATGAGTGCCAGAGAAAAGCAATAATAACAACAAAAAATGCAATATGAGCCCTGCTAAAAACATGAAATGATAACAGCAAAATTGTAATATGAGCACTGGTAAAAATGGTTGCTGAAGACATTAGGTTTATAATACCCAGAAATTCATGTCCAGATGTCCTCAAGGCACAGTGGATAAAGGCGTTGGTTAGATCCAGTGACAGGACCCAAAAGAGTGTGAGTTCAATACCCGGTTAAGGCAGTGGAGAACTTTCAGAGGGAAATTAACAGGAGATAACTGATAACTGACATCCATTAAACATGGCACGTAGTTCACCCCAGGGAGCGAAATAAAGGGTTCAGTTCGACATTCCAACCACCTGAAGAAGGACGGAGCGTACAACGGCCGAAATGTTGTAATAAATATGGCGACAAAGATGAGGACAATAATCCGAATAATGTACATAATACCTCATCTCAAAAATATAGACGAATAAATTTTTATCCTTAACACAAAAAAGAATTGCACAAATTTAGTGCTTTGTGTGCCAAATGGTGGCCAATAACATATACCCCATTGTGCAAATTAATTATGCAGGAAGACGTGGAGGGCCATGATCTCCTACACCCTTGTGCAAATTAATTGAAACAAAACAAATAATTCCGTTATTATTTACTTTTTCTTTCGTATTTTTCCAACGAAACATGACACAGTGCATATGTTAGTACTTCGTATGTCCATTCCATGAAGTCGTTCCTTGCAGATTGACCACAGATTCTCGATTGGATTTAAATCAGGAGAGTTTCCGGACCAATCTATAGTACTTTGATTTGCTCACTGGTAAGGCTTGCCAAGCGTGTTCGTGCAGTGTTACAATTTTCGTACGCTTCCTTGGAGTAACTTCCATCGCAGACAATGACCGTAGGACAACTAATCGACAATCAAGACAATAGTCTCTGGGCGTGATAAAAATCTGATGCAATCACGGATGATGCAATATTTTTCAAGGTCAAACAATTTTCATCATACACTCCGAAAATAGATTCATATTACTGCACACCACTGCAAATGACCTAATCTGAGGAAAAAATAAAAATCGATTACACCCTGACACTCCAGTGGGTCTTAAACTGACCGTATCGTGAAAGAAAGGAAACTAAAGCTCTTGCTTCTGTTAATTTGCACAAGTATGTATGTAAATTAATAATGAAAATGAAATACGTATTTTTACAATTAAAATTATATTACTGCATAAAAAGTTCTCAGAAAAGTGTAGTAAAAAGATAAATGCTTTTTGTATTAAGAATGTTCGTTGTTTTTTTATTTTCTAGCTTAGTTTTATTTTTAACACATTTTTCAGGATAGGTTCGTATGAATATAATATGTATTCTTGGTAAGAAATCAGTTTGTAAATCAGGCTTCGTTGGCACATTTTTGTAAAGAGTCAAATGTATTTTTTTCAAAAATGTATTGCTGTTATTTTTACTATAAAAATCTATATTTATACTTTCATAGTGGTTTGACCCCATTTTGAGGGGTTAATTATCTGCCCACAATCCGGGACCTTAACAGTTGCTATCACCCCGCGTCAGGGTGAACCTGGTAAAAACAGCAATTAAGAGGTGGTTCCACGCTCCTCAATACCTCCCGATCAGAGGTTTTGCTGTCTATTTCTAGTGGTAACAGTCAAGCATACCAACCAAAGACCCTTCTTAGGGTTGGGAGAAACTAGGTTGTTCGTTTCAATTATCGTCTGATCGTTGTCAAAATTCTTTCGCGTCGTTTTCCTTCTGGACTGAAGAGATCTGAATTCCTGTAGCAGCTGTTTGTCGATTCCGAAAAGCAAGTTCCAAGTTTTTCCCTTATAAACAGACGGTAGGCACCAAACGCGCTCCACGGAATTTGGAGGGAAATATTGATTTTGGACGAAAAATAAACGCTGCTGTTTTAACACTAGTCAAATTGTACCATAAATATTTCAGAAATTTAAAATTTGGAGACGAAGCTTCATCTAAATTCGTAAAGGATTTTACAAAACGTTTATTCGTCAAGTGAGATATTCCGTGTTAGATGAATCGAAAACATTTGTTAGGGGAAAAGTATTTTGAATGCTTGTTTTCGTGAGAAAAGCAATAATCAATGTAATGATTTTTGCTTAAAATGGTAGACATTTTGATTTTCAAGATGGACGCTTCTGTCAGTAATGGCAGAAAATATCGTCTGCATTTGAGTAAAAATTTCCTTTGTGACTGTTTTTCTATTTGGGCGACAGGGAACGCATTTGTTGTGTGACGATTCAAAGCCGTTATTTGCAGTTGCTTTCTTTGCATATCTACAACCGAAGCGCATATCAGAGATATACTAGCTGACATACACGTCTAGTCATGAGAGCACTCATGAAGGGAATCAACAAGCTAGACTTGTAGTCTATGGCGAGTTTTGAAGTTTCCCAGTTGTTTTGATCCCATTTCAGTTTATTTTAAACAGAATGACTGTCACCAAAACGTCTTACACGCCACTCCATTTCACACACACATATATATATATATAAGAGTGGATATAAACCAAATAATTAGATATTAGCAACTGTATATGCGTGCATTAGCGTGCATACACAGGTAAGCGAATAAATATTTACTTAACTTAATATAAGGTGTAAACAAATCAATTTAGTTAGAGCTAAGAAGTATATATTAATAAATATACATATACCTATGTTTGTTGGGCAAATTAAAGTTTCATGATTTTTCCCAAATCGTCAGGCACGAACTGGGGAATGAAACAATTATTACAGCTGCTTTGTGAAAAAACTGTGCCTGACGACTTAGTAAAACTATAAAACTTTAAGCTGCATTACAAACGTATATATATATATATATATATATATATATATATATATATATATATATATATATATATATTTATTTAAAATTATAACATAAATATGTTATAAAATCACTAAAATAGCCATTTCGTTTCAACACCGAAACGAAACGAAATGGCTATTTTTGTAGTGATTTTATAACATATTTATGTTATAATTTTTAAATGAATAATTATATCTGCTCTACTCTGTATTGAGCACTCTTTTAAGAATAGTAATTGTTGGTTATTGGAATTCATTCCGTATACACCAATTATATACTTGGATATATATATATATATATATATATATATATATATATATATATATATTTATATATATAGTAATTTTATAAATGGTTTTATAGTTGATAAGTCAGGGAAAAACTTTCCCATGGACGAAATGATCATCTGTATGACGTAATTTGTTTGGATTTCATTAATTGTAATTCACATATATGCTCTATAATAAAAGTTATATTAAGCTGTCTTTTGTGGATCAGCTTGTATATTTTATATTAATAGGATCTACTTGGACTATTTACCCACGGATTTTTACCTATATATATATATATATATATATATATATATATATATATATATATATATATCCAAGTATATATGATATAATAATGATGATAATAATAATAATAATGGAATACATTTTGGTGATACTTTATTTCACGGTATCAGGCGCCCATTTCTTCAGACCAAATAAATGAATAAATAAATGAAATTCTAAGGACATTTATTATTATATTTGCTCTGTTCTTACATTGAGCTCTCTTTGCATTTATATCCTACTTAGAATTACCAAGTGATATTATATATATATATATATATATATATATATATATATATATATATATATATTTAAATAGGTTTGAAACGGTACAAAAGCGTATTAAGGCATTAAAAACTAGAAATGTAGTATTGTAGGCCATGATAAGTTTAAAATAAAACACAACAGTCGACCGGTTTCGTCCCCGTAAAGTTGGATTCTTTATAAAATGATCCGCAATGGAAGACCCATACGTGTTACGAATGGTATCGCCCAAAGAAAAATTCGTAACACGTATGGGTCTTCCATTGCGGATCATTTTATAAAGAATCCAACTTGTGCGATGGATTTCAGTGTGGAATGGTTTTCCGTCTTGGCCAGTTCGCACTCACTTTTCCATCTTAAGGTGCTGGAGTCGCTTTACATCAGGTCTAGGCAGCCTGCTCTTTGCAAACAGAGAGATTGTTTGCTTGGACTTGCTGTGATGCGATTCTAGCAGCTTGGTTGGTATAATTTTATATATATATATATATATATATATATTTTTTTTCCTTCCCTGTCCATTCATTCATGTCACCCATTACAGACTTTTTCTTTTCCTCATAATCTAAATTCCCCGTTAACAGTTCTGACGAGAGGGGACGAAACCGGTCGACTGTTGTGTTTTATTTTAAACTTATCATGGCCTACAATACTACATTTCAAGTTTTTAATGCCTTAATATATATATATATATATATGCGCGGTATTTAGTTGCATGGTATCTGTCTATATTTCTGTAAATAGTGTATTTCTAGTAAATAGTGTATTATGTACACTATTTACATTATTCGGACTATTGTCTTCATCTTTGTCGCCATATTTATTAGAACGTTTTGTACGCTCCGGCCTTCTTCAGTCAAATGTCGAACTGAACCCTTTATTTCGCTCGCTGGGATAGACTGTTCTAGATCCACATGCCATGTCAAATGGACGTCAGTTATCAGTTAATCCTGTTAATTCCCTTCTTCAAGTTCTCCACCGTCTTAATCAGGTATTGAACTGTGGGGAAAATTGTGAAAATGGCTTACCTCGGAAACGCGTTCGAATCTGCGCAGTATGCAAACTCTGGTCCTTCCAACAGTAAAAGAGATCCAAAATGGTGGCGCCCACGTTTTATGCCGGGCGGTCTCGGTTAGTTAACGCGAAATCTCGTTGTCTCGTCATTCGCATGCAAATCGTGGTCGGTCCGCGGCTGTATAAAGCAGGCTCGTTTTGCTGTTTCAGATCAGAGAGCTTTCGGCTCGTTAGAAGGTTGGACGTGCGACACCGGTTTTCTTTGTGCCTACCTGCTATCATCAGTTGAATTGTTGCGTTACACACCACATGAACTCGCACTCTTTGGGTCTTGTCAATGGATCTAACTAACGCCTCTATCCACTGTGCCATGGGGATATCTGTGTATGAATTTCTGGGTATTATAGACCTAATGTGTTCAACTACCATTTTTTACCAGTTCTCGTATTGCAGTTTTTTTGCTGTTATCATTTAATTTTTTTTACCAGAGCTCATATTGCAATTTTTCTTGTCATTATCGCTTTTCTCCGGCACTCCTTATTACTGGTTCCCATATTGTATTTATTTCTATGCTTGGTCGGCTCAGGAGATTTTTGTGGACTATCATATGTGCTGATTCCTTAACTTTACGAATTTTTCAATGGTGTTCATACACAGATGTCTCCAAAGACACATGTTTTTTTTGTAGCATACCTATGGACGATAAATACAGTACTGAATACTGTACGTGGTCTAGAGTTGGAGATTCGTCAAGCTCTCTGCCTCCGAGCAGAGAGAATGCCCAGACGAAGGGCAGAGTCTCGTTTCATGAAACAGCTATCCGACCCCGTTTTATCCGGGGTCTACAGGGAGCTTTTGGCCGATCCTACGGGCTCGGATACCCAACATTAAATTCAGCCTTGTGCCACATCTGACCGCGTAGGGCGGTTGGTAGATATCCTAGAGTTGGTGATACATCTTCAGCTGTGCTTGTCAAACTCTCTGCCTCCAAGCAGAGAGAATCCCCAGATGAGGCTATGTCGAAGAGCAGAGTCTCGTCTCGGCAAACAGCTATCCGGCCCCGTTTTATACGGAGTCTATGAGGAATTTTTGGCCGAGCCTATGGGTTCGGATATCCAGCATTACATTCAGCCTTGTGCCACATCTGATCACGTGGGCAGTTGGTAGGTATCCTTGAGTTGGAGATTCATTGTAGAATTCACTTAACTCACTTCTAGCAGTTGACTCCTACTTCTGCGCGCCGCTGGCGAATCTTATATGCGTTGTTCTTGTCCTAAGTATTATCGTTCATTACCAACCTTCGTTTGATTATTCTATTTAGTAACCTTCTTTAGGTTACAGCACTTATTTAATATTAACACTTTTTCTTTTTTTTTCTTCTTCCATTTTTTCCTCTCTCTTTAGCTTTTCGTCTTGATAAATTAACTCCATTTATTAACAATACACCGGTGTGAAAAGATGAATGTAAAAAAATCAGGAAATAATTTATAACCGGATGGATTTTTAATGGTTCTGTACTCATTATATATATATATATATATATATATATATAATTATACTCATATATATATATATATATATATATATAATTATATATATATATATATATATATATAATATATAATTATATATATATATATATATATATATATATATATATATATATATAATGATTCTGTATTCATTATATATATATATATATATAATGAGTACAGAATCTTTTAGTACTGAATATATAAAGCTTTTAAATTTCGGAATTTTCGGACACGCCTGTGTCCTTCATCAACGGACCGAAGAATAAACCGAGAAATGGGAATTACTCACTGACAGATGTTTTTGTAGACGGTGTATTTTCAGGTGGAAATCATATTGTTACCAAAAAACCTGATCTCTGATTCCTCAGTGGGCGAATCGTTTTTACGAAAATAAACATAAATTTTAAATTTCGATCGGTGTAAAATCGGCGTTAAGCAGGTTTATTATTACTTGTATCAGAGTGGGGGGGTGAGATTGTAGACTTAGATGAAGAGATTTATAGGTTGGGAAGGGGAAAAGACATCTCGCTTGTCGCCATAATTCACAGACCAAGTTGTCTAGTTTAAAAAGATAAATATTTCTCTAAAAATGTTTTGGTACATAATATGGACAAGTTCTGTCTATCAATATATTTTATTAATTCATTCAAATTTGCGAATAAGTTCTTCTGTGTTATCGGTAAAATAACTTTTATATTATTTTTTATAGAATACCTTTCAACAATGCTTTATTCGTATTTCGAGGATTGTTTTGTGTACAGTTATGAAATTGTTTTTCAATTCCGGCGTTCTCATGTCTGATAGAACCAATTTCAAGCCAATCAAAGAGTGACGGTCATATATATATATATATATATATATAATGGACTCTCCGGTCGGTTTCGACGTATGAGGATCTGACAGCTTTTTGATTCAGTTATGAAAGTTTGTGCGATAATCTTAAGTGGCATTTAAGACCCGCTAGTGATTTACAAAGGAGGCCGCATATGGAGCAAGAGATTGTGAGATGAGATCACTGTTAGATTGGCTGATATTTTAGATCTTGCTCTCGCTTCTTTTGTCTTCTACTCTCAGTGTTCTCTCTGGAAATTTGTACACTGGTGGTTTTTGTTTCTCACCACGCAATTGCCTTGGGGTAGGACAAGGTTGGTGCACAACTTCAGTTTTCTTTATGCTAAGTGTAAGACCAAATGCAGTATAGAAACGATTTATTAGATGTTGGGCCTCCTCAAAGGATGTCGCTACAAGAGCCGCATCATCAGCAAACAACAAATCACGAATAATATATATATATATATATATATATATATATAGTTAGTTTATGAAAAACTAGGTAATCCGTATGGGTAAACCTAAGGAGAATAAAATCCAGAGAGCTCAATGTAAATCCAGAGCAAATAATTTAAATAAAAACAGACGACTCTAAGGTTCCATATAATAAATTATTTCACCACAGCCCTTTTAAATGACTACGGATCATCAGACTTTGCTGCCAAACAAAAATGAAAAGAAAATTTACACATTTTTGACGGGCCGTATTAAACATTTGTAAATTAACGAAGTGAGGAAGTGAGGGGGGGGAGAGAAGATATGATTGAGTTAGCAGATATTGACACATTTAAACGGTTAACTTAACGGAAGTTATATATTGATATCGAAGGGGTAGAGGAGAAAAAAGACATAGAGAGAAAAAGAGATAAGGAAGTGAACGTGTCACTAATTTTCTTTGTAAAAAAAAAAAAGCCTAGAAACAGACGCTGTTATTTTGTTTTACTTTGAAAGTGTTATTTTGGGGGTTCATAAAGATTATAATGTTTGATATAAATTTGAATGTCTCTAAACTGTCTACAAATAATTTAATTTGATGTTTGTTAGTGATTTAAATTTTATTAAAAAATTGGGGATATTCTAGAAAAATATTCATAGAAAGTACATTAAAAGAATAAAATTTTATTTTAAAATATAAGTTTACTTCCAGTAATCTTTTTTTTGAATCTCTTTAAAAAATTTTATTATTGATTATTAAGTTGACATCTCTATCCGTTTGAATTTTGTTCATGAATTTAACTCGTGACTGTTTCTAGATAGATAATCTCTTTTACTTAAATTTTATTTAAGTTAATATGGGGTAATATTTGAAGGTAATATTAAAGATCTTGCTCTGACATATACTGTATACACATCCATGCAAATATCACATATACACACCTTCCATTACATATTCAATCACTCATACAGGTACCCATGTGCCGATATACACAGGTAACTTCATGTATTAACACCTACCTTGATATAAAAAATTTTTCCAATTTAAATATTTTATCATCAATAATGATTATTAAAGGGTAATATATTTCAAATTAAATTAAATTATCAATTTAAAAAATTTTCCTCTATATTATAAAGAATTTTAAACTCACACTTCCAATTGGAGAATATTAAAGGAGAAAATGAGATAAACACTAATAACAGGACTGTAAGTCCTTCTTTTGTAATATTCTGTGTATCCATAAATATACACATACACACATATCCGTACACATACACACATACATATACATACATATCCATATATATACATATATTCACATATACACATACACACACACACATATATATGCATATATATATATACATGTATATACTCATACATACACACATACCCATGTAGATATACACACACATAGATACATACATACACATGTACATATACACACACATATACCCACATATATACACACACATATATATATATATATATATATATACACATACATATACACATATATACACATACATATACATATACACACATATACACATACACACAAATATATACATATACATATATACACCCACATGTGCGTGCATGCAAAAAACATATCAAAATCCATACTTAATTAGATTATTATATCTATATTCTCCCATATTATATATATAAACTCACAACTTCTTTTATTTATACATACATACATACACTATCTATGGAACGACATACATGTACCCATCTATATATACACACCCAGACTCACACATACATATATAGAAATTATAAAAAATTGAATACATCCACATCCGCACATATACATGTACCCACATACCCACACATACACATATATACACACATATATACATATAACTACATATATTAAAAAAAAACAAAAAACAGATCACCTATATACATACAAGTATATATACATACATATCTATAACCATACCCACCCACTCCAAAAATGTGCCCACAATGCAAAAAATAACACATGCACCCTATCTTTCCATATAAACGCATATACATATACATATCAAAAGACGTATCAATGTTCAAGTTCAATTACATAGTTATATACATACAAATACGTGTTTGCACTTATGTGTGCATAGCAACATTTCCAAAAACAAAAAACCAAGATCATGTAATATTAGTCTTCCTATATAGTTATTCCTAAATATATTTAGTTAGATTTAGGTTGTTCTTATGTCGGCATTTAAAAATTAGTTAATTATGTTTGTTTAGTAATAAATCCGGATCTTTATGTTTTCTTATGAGGATTTTTTCTTTTATGCATAAGTCGCATCTGTCTCTGAAATTTATTGGAGTTCTGGCTCTCGAGATTATCTTCAACTTTATTTGTGGGGTTAAGCCACCATCCAACAAATCCCAATAATGCTTTGACAGTGCCGTTTGGTTCTTTTTACATTTATCTTTGAAGGACTGGCGATGGTTATAAAGTCGATGTTTCCATCTTCCCGTTGATATTCCTATGTATATCCTTTTCTGCTCAAAATTCTCTTTGGGGAAAATTGTTGCCTCATAAATTACATTTTCTGTTATGCATACTCCTTTAACTGGGCAATCTGATCCTGTCCTGCAATTACATGTTGATGCTTTCATTTGGGTTGCATTACGATCCATTTGTATTGAATTGTCATGAAAATCTCTCAAAAAATTTTACTATTATGTGGGCTAATAATTTTTTCAATATTGTTCATGCAAGATATATATATATATATATATATATATATATATATATATATATATATATAACATAATTAACCTCCTAGAATGCACACTATGCCAGAAACAATATATAGGAAAATCTGAATGGCCCTTTCACTACAAAATTAATACGCAATCGAATTAAGTCGACTCGTCATGAAAAATTATTACCCGTAGAACATTTCCACCTAGAAAAACATGATTTCAAAACCCATGCCAAATTCACTATAATTGAGAGAATAGAAAAGTCCGGAGCAGATAACATTAGAAAGATTTTAGAGTCCCATGAAAATAAGTGGATACAACGTTTAAAAAAAACGCTTCATTATCTATTTTAAAAAAAATTATATTTGGGTTCATTTGTAAATTCTTTTTTAATTTCAAAATTATATTAAAAACTAGCAGTAGAGCCCGGCGTTGCCCGGGAATATAACAGTAAGAGATAGATCTAGTATCCACCATCATAAAGACTGAAAAATAAAATTGACAAAGATTATTGTTTAAGGTTGACGAACACGCATGTCTTAATTATTTTTTTTTTACGAATTGGATACCATGTGTATTTAAAAAAAATTTCCCGTTCCGGTTATTATTTTTAGTTAGGACTTGTGTATGTTTAGATTTCATTATCTTTCCCTAAAGATAAAGAATTTATCCGATGATTGTATTCGTACAATCAGTAGAGATCGTTAGATTATTGTTTAAGGTTGACGGACATGCATGTCTTAATTAGTTTTTTTTTTTTTTTTTTTTGAATTGGTCAAACCCAAACTCAAACAAAACATTGTTTTCAATCGTTATGAGTCTCCGATTGAATAGAATTTTATTATAAATAATTGACTTGTAAATGGAATTTTTAAAGCATTCTGAATATTAAAAATAAAAAAAAAAAGTGTGCAAGAGAATAAGAAACACTACCTGCCAAAAAAAAAAAAAGGGAATTTTTGTTTTATCGACTGAAAAATATAGGAAATCCGCTCCCAATATTTAAAGGAACCCACACACACAAACAACCCGATGTGATTTGTGTCCCTTCCATGTCTCTTAATCGTGTTTTCAAATTGATTTTGTGTTAGAACCACCACAAGATAATTTTATGTAGTCCTGTGAAGTTTTGTTGAAATCGGTTGAAAAATGTAAGAAATCCGATCCAATATATAAACGTTACAGACACACACACACAATCTGCGTTTTATAATAGGTAAGATTTGTTTTTTCTAATACTCCCAATTTGTTGTTATAAGGTTAATATTCCTGGATTTTTTAAAATACAACTCGCCTCTAAGGTAGATACTTACCGCCTTCCTTGACCCCTGTCTTGTGCCTCTCGTCTTACTGAAACATTGAAAAGTGTAAACTCTATATTATGTGTTTTCGGTAAGTTGAATTTTAGGTTGAGCCTTTACCTTCCAATATCATTTCTTCACAGTTAAATGCTACTTACTGCTTCCTCTAAATATATAGACGTGAACTTCATTCCACATAGGGGACGAAAAGACATGACCATTTTCATCGTTTGCCGAAATAGCCTATTCCCCATACGAGGTGAAAGGAATTGTGTGATTTTATATATATATATATATAATAAAGAATTATCGCATATGGTGGGAGGGATCTATCGCAACGGACGAAACTACGTCAGTTTTATTCAAGAATTAGAAAATTTAACTTTGACAGCTATCGAAAAATTGATCCATCTCAATGTTTCAGTCAGACAAAAGGCACGAGACAGTGGGTAGGTGGAAGGTATTAGCCTTAAAGGGAAGAAGTTTTATAAAATGAAACGCAGATATTAACCTTATGACATTAAATTGGGGTATATGAAGAATGAGGTGTTAAATTGAAACTAAAAGAGGACCGAAAAGGAAGAAATCATACATATATATATATATAATTATCTTTTTTAAAATATGATTCCTTTGCTACATAAGAGTTCTCATGTTTCAAAAACAAGAGCCAAAAACCTCAATATAATTATTGAAATTAATATAATTATTGAGATTAAATTGAATTAAAGTATCAAGGCCTGTTTCATCCTCAAGCGAAGATTTATGAAAAATAATATAATATGTATATAAACTCTATAAGAAACCTAATCTTTTATATATATATATATATATATATATATATATATATATATATATATATATATATTTATATTATATATATATATGATATAATGGAATATGCATACAGCTGTGTTCCCCCTCACTGGAATATATGATTAGCTGGTGTCCGTCATAAATACCGACGGACGTGTAGGTACGAGAGTCCAAAGAGCCTTAGTCTGAGAGCTAAGTCTATAACGACGCCCATTGGACTACCCCATTGATCTACACTTCTTACCTGCAACTACGACGCGTACCAGTCGATTACTGCTACCGTATTCTACTTGGTTATAGTAGCCAAAACCACTTAGCTACTTCGTTCAAATATATCCCTTTCCGGGACATATCAATATATATAAAAGATTAGGATCCTACTTAAAAAATAATAAATTATACTTAACAGTAAGATATATTAAAATGATTAAAAATAAGTCATATTTAGATAATTAATACTAAATTTAAGTTGGAATATATTTAAAAATAATTTATATTAAAGAATAAAAAATATATTTAAAAATAAAAATATGATAAGTTGAAATAAATTATGTATTTTTAACTTTAAAAATAAGTTAAACTAATGAATATTATATTTAAAAAAACAAACCATACAAAGTTATATTTAAAAAAACTAAAAAACTTTCTAAAAAAAAATAGATAAATTAAGAATGTAAGTGATAAAAGAAAAGAGAGTTCTTAGAACAGGGGAGAATTATAAGATATAATTAATATAATTAATTATAAGATATATCAATAATTAATATAAAAAATGGAACTATAGAAATTAGAAATAGTTATAGATTCGACATTTGAAGAGTTAGAGAATTAAAAAGTAATAAAGTAAAATCTATATTATAGAAATTTAAATTTGTTTTTATGTTGATATTTTAAAACTAATTCATTCCTTTCATTTTATATTTTGCTTTGATTATTGAATTTTATTATCCTAATTTTTCTTCTAAACACAAGTTACATACATACATACATACATACACACACACACACACACACACACACACACACACATATACAGGATTAATACAAATGTAAAATGTATCATTTAGGTGACTGATGTTATATTCAGCATCTCTACTCCGGAGATCTGCAGGCGAACCTTTGTGTAATTGTTTGGTAGGGATATCTATCTATCTATCTATCTATCTATCTATCTATCTATCTATCTATCTATCTATCTATCTCAGTCTGTTCATTATCTATCTATCTATCTATCTATCTATCTATCTATCTATCTATCTATCTAAGGTGTTCCAATAACTTGGACCGATTTTAAATGTGAATTAAGTTTAAGCGTCTAATAATTTTTTTCTTTTTCTTTCAGATTTAACAACTTAAGCCTTTCGCAATTTCAACCATATCAAATAGATAGACATTTCAAAACTAACTCATTCCTTTGATTTAATAGTTTCATTTGCTTATTGAATTTTATTATTCTAATTTTTTCTTCTAAACACAAGTCACACACATATTTCTAACACTATTAGGAATATGAGTAAAACCTATAATTTTCCAGTCTATCTGATGGGTCAGACCTTTCTCCTTCGATTCCCAAATTTTTTTGAAAGAGGTATTTTAATTTAGGGTTGGTAAAAGAGTGCCTATGGGTATAAACCTTTGTTTCCATTCCCCTGTGAAAATTCCAATGTAAACATTATAATTTAACATTTTCTTTGGGGGAAATGGTTGCTTGGTATATGTTGTATCCTAGAAAAGGTTACTGAATGAGGAATAACTAAAACGGAGGTTGGAAATGAAATGGTAATCTTTATAACATCAACAAAATACAATACTTGCCAGCTATTTATTGACAATTATATTATTTTGAAGCGTACGATGCCGCGAAGCGAGAGTTCTTGTTCAAATCAATAAATTATCGAAAGCCCTTGGCTCGTCAATTCCATCTGACAACAACTCAAATATAAGAATCATATTATTCAAGGAATTGATAGCAAGTTAATGACTCATTAAGCCTTGTTAGCGAAACGATTTCAACATTAATCACATTAACATTGTAAATTAATTCTTTGTATAAATTACTTCTTTATGATAAAATATATAAGATACACACTTATCTATCTATCTATCTATCTATCTATCTATCTATCTATCTATGTGTGTGTGTGTGTGCGTGTGTAAATTTATCCATTTCAATGTTTCACCGCTTCCACCCTCACTTGACCACTGTCTTGTGCATTTCGTCTGACTGAAACATTGAAATGGATAAATTCTGAATTATTTTTTTTGACAGTATTTTCTGTAGCTGTCACAGTTAAATTTCTAATTCCGACACGAACTCAGTCTATACCGGGGGTTGAATAAGATTGACGAATTTTATTTTTTCGTCCGTCGAAATAAGATTGTTCCTCGTATGAGGTGATTTGGGATTTTATTCTCTCTCTCTCCCCCCCCTCTCTCTATACATATATATATATATATATATATATGAGTTGTCTTTTAAGAACTTTATAATCTATTATTTTTCTTTCTTCCTCTCCCTTTTCTTTTCTTCACGCTTGCTTTCACTTCCCCTATTAATCTAGTCACAAAATGGTATATATATATATATATATATATATATATATATATATCTCCAAGTAGAGGATTGGTATAGACGAAATAAATTTTTATAACCAAAAATACTATTCTTAAAAGAGTGCTCAATACAGAGTAGAGCAAATATTATTTATTCAAAAATTAAAACATAAACATGTTATAACATCACTACAAAAATAGCCATTTTGTTTCAACACTTCTGGTGACTAATAAGGTGAGTATTTTTCTTCTCACTCTCTCTCTCTCTCTCTATATATATATATATATATATATATATATATAAATCTAGTTAAATTTAATGTCTAATAAACAAAGGTGAGTATTTTTACTTCTCCCTTTCTCTCTCTCTCAGTCTCTCTCTCTCTTTCTCTCTCTCTCTCTATATATATATATATATACATATATATTTGTTTTTTGTATGAATCATTCATGTAATTATAAATTGAACTGCACCTATAATCGAAATTAAAATAACTGATCCAACGTGCAACTTTCGGATAATAAGTGTGACATTCCTGTAATTATTGAACAATATAGTTCATGCCACATTGACGGAAAATCTACGAGTAAAAAAGAATTCTCTTATTACTATATTTGTACAAAAACGCACAGCCTTAAAATTTAAAATTCAAACTCAGCGTTGAGACCGCACGTTCCAAAACAATAACACATTTCTCATAGCATTTTTTCGGATTACATCTCTATTTTCGTTGTCCTCTTATTACCGAGAAGTAAAAAACAAGAACAAATCTATTTCCATACCTGAAGATGTCTGTAGGAACAGACGAAAGCTTGTAAAAACTAAAAAAGACCTTATGCAACTGGAATTTATAAACAGGGTTCATATCATTCATATACAGGTTCGGGGTTAGTGTATCTTATTGAAATTGTGTGCGAAGATGTATTCTCGCCATTTAAATCATTAACCTCTATATTTGTTTTTTTTGCATGAATGATTCATGTAATTATAAATTAAAATTGCACCTATAATTGAAATATATATATATACATATATATATGTATATATATATATATATAGAGAGAGAGAGAGAGAGAGAGAGAGAGAGAGAAATATATATATATACGAGGAGTTGCCGAAATTTTCTACTGCGCATGTATAGTTGTACCAACATAACAAATTTAGTCTGTTGAAATCCTTATGACTGAAACGCGTCACAAGTAAACTTTTTTTCCACTTTGTCATATAAACAAAATACTTATAAACATTTATATATATATATATACTTTACATATATAAGTTTTTATTTACGTTTTTGTTGTTTTTAGCACAAGGTTTTGACTGATGTTCTCTGCTCCTACTTCAGGTATTCAGTAACGTTTAGTAAAATAATGGTATTAAAAACACGACTTATACACGAGTGAACGCGGCTTCCCTGTTAATGCCGTTTCAATATTGACCGTCATTTCGTCTTTTTTTTTTTATCGATCTTTGCGAAATGATGTCGTTTTTTCCCTCTTTTTTGCTAACCTCTAATTTTTCTCCTACCAACTGTTAGCATTCAATAAGGCTTTGATTTCTTGACAATGGCGATCGTCACGAAACCAGAGTAAATCATTTCAATTTATTGCGAGGGAAATAATTAAAAAAAAAAAAAATGAAAAAGGTTCGTTTCTGGCGAATGATATCTCACGAAAAGGTTTGCTTTGGTTAAGAAAGAATAAAAAAATAAATAAATAAATGAAAAAGAATTCACAAAAAAAAAAAAAAATGTAAAATTACGAATATTCAAATAAGAAGGTTTTGATTAAATGATTCATATTATTCGGACTGTTATCATTATTGCCATATTCACAACGTTCCGGCCGTTGTAAACTCCGGCCTTATTCAGGTGATTGGATCTCTGAGATGAGGTATTATGATTACTTGCATTATTTACACTATTCGGACTGTTATCCTCATCTTCATTGCCATATTCACAACGTTTCATCTGTTGTACGCTCCGGCCTTCATCGGGTGATTGGATCTCTGATATGAGGTATTATGATTACTTGCATTATTTACATTATTTGGACTGTTATCCTCATCTTCATTTCAATATTCACAACTTTTCAGTCGTTGTACGCTCCGGCCTTTATCAGGTGATTGGATCTCTGAGATGAGGTATTATGATTACGTGCATTATTTACATTATTCGGACTGTTATCCTCATCTTCATTGCCATACATTTTTTTTTACCAAAGTCATTTCTGTACAGCAAAAACAGTAGCTAACCAAGAAAAAAGTAAAGTCATTTTCAGATTCAGCGCCCCTCAAATTAGTTAAAAAAGATGTTTGGTGTCTTGACACCATTTCAAAAATTACTTTTTGTTGACCAGTGTAATCAAAAAAATGATAACACTGGAATTGAGAAGTCGCTTTTCCTGAAAAAATAAAACAAACTGTTTTACTATATACATTATTCGGACTATTGTCCTCATTTTTGTCGCCATATTTATTACAACGTTTCCGACGTTGTACGCTCCGGCCTTCTTCAGGCGATTGGAATGTCGAACTGAACCCTTTATTTCACTCACTGGGGTAGACTGTTCTAGTTCCACGTGCCATGTTTTAATGGATATCAGTTATCTCCTGTTAATTCCCCTCTCCAAGTTCTCCACTGCCTTAGCCAGGTATTGAACTCACACTCTTTGGGTTATGTCACTGGATTTAACTAACGCCTTTATCTACTGTGCGATGTGTCCTTGAGGATATCTGTGCTTGAATTTCTGGGTATTATAAACCTAATGTCATTTGCAACCGTTTTTTACCAGTGCTCATATTGTAATTTTTTGCTGTTATCATTGTATGTTTTTACCAGAAACAATGAATGCCAACTGTTTCTTTATAAGGAAAACGGCGAATTTCAATATTACAGTTAGCGTTTTAACTGTTTTAATTTCTAAAAGGTAAGTTACTTCGGTCGTGTAATGTGCTGATATGGCGCAAATTTCGATATTATTAAGTAGGGTAGGTTCAGGATACACTTACGGCCATGTTTGCATATTCATAGGCCTACTTCCTGACACCGCACTTTTTTTTTTTTACATGAATCATTAGCCTGTTTGATGATACCTTTTCAGCTCTCCAGTCTTGTCCCCGAGTGATCGATGCATTTATTTGCGTGACAGAGTTACGTGATCAAATCAATTTGTCCGATCATGCTGAAAAAGTACCTGAAATCCCCCCCCCCAACGTCGCTTGTCATGAGAAATGTAAAATCCAAGCCCTCTCCCACCAATGAATAAATAATACTGAATTATATAAAATAAATAAATAAAATAGCTTTTAACGTGGCCGATTTGGCGAATGTATCACGCCAAGTGAAAAAAAGAAGAAAAAAACAAGGAAAAGAGAAAAAAAAAACTGAGTTTTTACACGCAAACAAAACAAAGGGTCGAGAAATGGCAGCCATGTTGTTATTTTACAAACTATTTTTTCCAGCTCGCAATATATTTTGTTTTTATTTTGATATGGAACCAAAATTGGATAAAAAAAATAAACTGCCGATCGATCTGTGGATGCTGATGGAAGGAATTTGGAACTGATAATAATATATTTGGTCTTTAGCACAATTAAAATCGTTCCAACATTGCAAAGACGCGTATAAGATAATATTGAATTTCTGACATCGGGCGATATCAAAAAAATTCGTTTTGCAAACCATTGCTAGTCTCGTGAGCTCACTACTGGATTGATAACGGCAAAAATAGACATGAGTCTATATGGTAATGATAATATTAGCCATTTCCTTATAAGGAAAAATTCGGCATTCATTGACCGAGCAGTTAGTTATCGTCGAGCTACGCTTTTCTTCCCTCGCTGGCCATAGGACTGGGATCAAAGTGTTCTCCTCGTCTACAATGGTCATGATAATATTAGCCATTTCCGTATAAGGAAACATTCGGCATTCATTGACCGAGGAGCCAGTGCTGCCAGAGTCACGCTTTTCTTCACTTTCTGGGCATCGGACCGGGATCAAAGTGTAGTATCTGTTCTCATCTATAATGGTAATGGCGCACCTCGACGTTGTGTAATGGTTAGTAAGCTTGTCTCATTAAATCATTTACGACCGAGTAGTCAGTTCGATCCACAATGCATGCTCCATACTTTCAGCCTTGTGCCACATCTAAGCTTCGCTTAGAAAAGCCCCATCTATAATGATAATATTAGCCGTTTACTTTTAAGGAACACATTCCTTCACCGAGCAGCAAGTGTTCCTCATTTTCGTTGTGGGAGTTCCCTTTTCACAGACCAGCTTGACCAGTGCTTAGAACATGTATTGATTTTTGCCGCTCGAATCTTGGAATATCTTTTGTGGTTTTCAACAATGAACTAAGTTTTAAAAATTTGATTTTTTTACGTTTTCTTCTGATTATTTCTGACTGAATTGTTGAATTGTCCTTTTCAGTTCCTTTTATAGCGGTAGGAAAATTTTCTCCCCGGAATCGATACTTCAAATATACAAATCAACCATTCGCCCTTGCATGGAGTATTACTGCCATATATGGTCTGGTGCACCTTCTGTTTACCTCGGAGTTCTTGACAAGATCCAGAGACGGATATGTAATAGAATTGGCCCTGATCTGGCTTCTTGTCTACAGTTGCTCTCTCACAGACGCGCCGTCGCCTCTCTCTGTCTTTTCTACAAATATTTTCATTGGTAATTGCTCCGATGAGCTGCTTTCACTGGTTCCCAGACTCCATGAATTCAAGCGCCCTACGAGGCTGGCATCCCGCTCTCACCCTTACACTGTAGAAACTTTTAAATGTAGTCGTATCTTCTACTCCAATAGCTTCATAACTCGCACCTCTCGCCTGTGGAACACCCTTCCCAATTACTGTTTCCCTGAGAGCTATAATCTCCAACTATTCAAATATCCAGTTACCTTGATCTATCCACTATCCCGCACCTCATCCAACATTGCAAAGACGCGTATAAGATAATATTGAATTTCTGACATCGGGCGATATAAAAAAAATTCGTTTTGCAAACCATTGCTAGGCTCTTCTATCACTCCTATTTGCTCTCGCTCGAAATCTTCTGCAACCCCCTGCATCCTAGTGGCTTCACGTCTTGCTCGGGGCGTAATGCTTAAAAAAAAAATTCTGGTGTATGGACCGCGGCCTGCTTGCTTTGGTCAGCATCGATACTCGTATCAGAGAACAAGCCGTCGGCCACACTCGTTGGTCGTTGATGGCGTTTGACACAGAAGTTGGTCTTTAAGTTGACCTCTACAACTATGACCTCTCTTACCCACGTTGTGATTTTTGATCTTAAGAGAGTCAAGCCAAATTATCACAGGGGTATCTTAAATATGGAGTTGAACACGCGCACACAAAATTGAAAAACTAAAATGGACGACGCTCGAATAAGTCACGATATGATGTCTATATCAAAATAGTAAAAAAAATATTTATAGGTCTTTTTTTATTCTTTTTCTTCTTTTCCCAACCCGTCTCTAATATTTGGCGACGGAACGAAGATCTTGGGTAATTTCTTTAAAGAGTGGCCAGAATTGACAACTAGATTTAACTTCAAGGACTTTGGTTTTTACTTTCTAGAACGGTACAAGTTTTATCGTCGGAGTCTTCTTTCAGCGACAACTAGATTTAACTTCAAGTACTGTTGTTTGTTCTTTCACGGACGGCACAAGGATTTCGTCGGAGTTTTTCTTCTTCAGCAGATAATAATTATTATTATTACCATTAGGTTGGCAAAACAGCGTTATGTCAGAAATCTCTTGACTCCCGATCGCAACTTCAGACCGCAAAATCAACACCAACTAATTCCAAATGCAACTGCAACTGCCTCCGACTGCAACTGCCTCCGACTTGCCAGCTGTGTTTAGCTTAATCGCATTGTGTAACTTTTTCAACAAAATTCATAAATCTACTCACATTTCCTGATAAAATAAATCATTTAAGGTTGATATGCGTAAAATCAAATAATCCAAACCAATCTAAAGCAAAGAATACATATTCTATTTATAGGAATCTATTCTAAAAATGTTGTCGGCATTAAATAACAACATTGAGGTTGATATGCCGTAAAATCAAATAAACCAGACCAATCTAAAGCAAAGAATACATACTCTATTCATAGGAATCTATCCTAAGAATTTTGTCGGCATTAAATAACACATTGAGGTTGATATGCCGTAAAACAAAATAAATCAGACGAATCTAAAAAAAAGAATACATACTATATTCAAAGGAATCTATCCTAAAACTGTTGTCGGCATTAAATAACCTATTGAGGTTGATATGCCTTTAAACAAAATAAATCAGACCAATCTGAAAAAAAGAATCCATACTCTATTCATAGGAATTTATCCTAAAAATGTTGTCGGCATTAAATAACCCATTGAGTTTGATATGCCGTAAAATCAAATAAACCAGACCAATCTAAACTAAAGACTACATACTCTATACATAGGAATCTATCCTAAAAATTTCGTCGTCATTAAATAACCCATTGAGATTGTATGCCGTAAAACAAAATAAATCAGACCAATCTAAAAAAAAGAATACATATATTCATAGGAATCTATCCTAAAAATGTTGTCGGCATTAAATAACCCACAGAGGTTGATATGCCGTAAAATCAAATAAACCATTCAAATCTAAAGCAAAGAATACATATTCTATTCATAGGAATCTATCCTAAAAATGCTGTCAGCATTAAACAATATATTGAGGTTAATATGCTGTAAAATTAAATAAACCAGACCAATCTAAAGCAAAGAATACATACTCTATTCATAGGAATCTATCCTGAAACCGTTGTCGGCATTAAATAACCCATTGAGGTAGATATGCCGTTAAACACAATAAACCAGACCAATCTAAAGTAAAGAATACATATTCTATTCATAGGAATCTATCCTAAAAATGTTGTCGGTATTAAATAACCCATTGAGGTAGATATGCCGTTAAACAAAATAAACCAGACCAATCTAAAGGAAAGAATACATACTCTATTCATAGGAATCTATCCTAAAAATGTTGTCGGCATTAAATAACCCATTGAGGTTGATATGCCGTAAAATCAAATAAACCAGACCAATCTAAAGACAAAGAATAAATAATCTATTCATATGAATCTATCCTAAAAATGTAGTCGGCATTAAATAACCCATTGAGGTAGATATGCCGTTAAACAAAATAAACCAGACCAATCTAAAGCAAAGAATATATACTCTATTCATAAGAATCTATTCTAAAAATGTTGTCGGCATTAAATAACTCATTGAGGTTGATATGCCGTTAAACTAAATAAACCAGACCAATCTAAAGAAAAGAATACATACTCTATTCATAGGAATCTATCCTAAAAATGTTGTCGGTATTAAATAACCCATTGAGGTAGATATGCCGTTAAACAAAATAAACCAGACCAATCTAAAGGAAAGAATACGTATTCTATTCATAGGAATCTATCCTAAAAATGTTGTCGTTATTAAATAACCCATTGAGGTAGATATGCCGTTAAACAAAATAAACCAGACCAATCTAAAGGAAAGAATACATATTCTATTCATAGGAATCTATCCTAAAAATGTTGTCGTTATTAAATAACCCATTGAGGTAGATATGCCGTTAAACAAAATAAACCAGACCAATCTAAAGGAAAGAATACATATTCTATTCATAAGATTCTATCCTAAAAATGTTGTCGGTATTAAATAACCCATTGAGGTAGATATGCCGTTAAACAAAATACACCAGACCAATCTAAAGGAAAGAATACATATTCTATTCATAGGAATCTATCCTAAAAATGTTGTCGGTATTAAATAACCCATTGAGGTAGATATGCCGTTAAACAAAATAAACCAGACCAATCTAAAGGAAAGAATACGTATTCTATTCATAGGAATCTATCCTAAAAATGTTGTCGTTATTAAATAACCCATTGAGGTAGATATGCCGTAAAATCAAATAAACCAGACCAATCTAAAGCAAAGAATAAATAATCTATTCATATGAATCTATCCTGAAACCGTTGTCGGCATTAAATAACTGATTGAGGTTGATATGCCGTTAAACTAAATAAAGCAGACCAATCTAAAGCAAAGAATACATATTCTATTCATAGGAATCTATCCTGAAAATGTTGTCGGCATTAAATAACCCATTGAGGTAGATATGCCGTTAAACAAAATAAACCAGACCAATCTAAAGGAAAGAATTCATAATCTATTCATAGGAATCTATCCAAAAAATGTTGTCGGCATTAAATAACTCATTGAGGTAGATATGCCGTTAAACAAAATTAACCAGACCAATCTAAAGGAAAGAATACATATTCTATTCATAAGAATATCTTCTAAAAATGTTGTCGGCATTAAATAACCCATTGATGTTGATATGCCGTTAAACAAAATACACCAGACCAATCTGAAGCAAAGAATACATAATCTATTCATAAGAATATATCCTAAACATGTTGTCGGCATCAAATAACTCATTGAGGTTGATATGCCGTTAAACTAAATAAACCAGGCCAATCTAAAGGAAAGAATACATATTGTATTCATAGGAATATATCCTAAAAATGTTGTGGACATTAAATAATCCATTCAGTTTGATATGCCTTCAGCCAAAATAAACCAGACGAATCTAAAGAATCTACAAAGAATAATAATACATAATCTATTAGGAATATATCCTAAAAATGTTGTCGGCATTAAATAACACATTGAGGTTGATATGCCGTTAAACAAAATACCAGACCAATCTAAAGCAAAGAATACATATATACTGTATTCATAGGAATATATCCTAAAAAATGTTGTCGGCATTAAATAACTCATTAAGGTGAATATGCCGTTAAACTAAGTAAAACAGACCAATCTAAAGGAAAGAATACATACTCTATTCATAGGAATCTATCCTAAAAATGTTGTCGGCATTAAATAGCACATTGAGGTTGATATGCCGTTAAACAAAATAAACCAAACCAATCTAAAGGAAAGAATACATATTCTATCCATAGGAATCTATCCTAAAAATGTTGTCGGCATTAAATAACCCATTGAGGTTGATATGCCGTAAAATCAAATAAACCAGACCAATCTAAAGCAAAGAATAAATAATCTATTCATATGAATCTATCCTGAAACCGTTGTCGGCATTAAATAACTCATTGAGGTTGATATGCCGTTAAACTATATAAAGCAGACCAATCTAAAGCAAAGAATACATATTCTATTCATAGGAATCTATCCTAAAAATGTTGTCGGCATTAAATAACCCATTGAGGTAGATATGCCGTTAAACAAATTAAACCAGACCAATCTAAAGGAAAGAATACATATTCTATTCATAAGAATATCTTCTAAAAATGTTGTCGGCATTAAATAACCCATTGATGTTGATATGCCGTTAAACAAAATACACCAGACCAATCTAAAGCAAAGAATACATATATACTGTATTCATAGGAATATATCCTAAAAATGTTGTCGGCATTAAATAACACATTAAGGTGAATATGCCGTTAAACTAAGTAAAACAGACCAATCTAAAGGAAAGAATACATACTCTATTCATAGGAATCTATCCTAAAAATGTTGTCGGCATTAAATAGCACATTGAGGTTGATATGCCGTTAAACAAAATACACCAGACCAATCTAAAGGAAAGAATGCATAATCTCTTCATATGAATCTATCCTGAAAATGTTGTCGGCATTAAATAACCCATTGAGGTTGATATGCCGTTAAACAAAATAAACCAGACCAATCTAAAGCAAAGAATACATAATCTATTCCCAGGAATCTATCCTAAAAATGTTGTCGGCATTAAATAGCACATTGAGGTTGATATGCCGTTAAACAAAATAAACTAGACCAATCTAAAGCAAAGAATACCTTCTCTATTCATAGGAATATATCCTAAAAATGTTGTCAGCATTAAATAATCCATTGAGGTTCATATGCTTTTAAACAAAATAAACCAAACCAATCTAAAGCAAAGATTACATAATCTATTCACAGGAATATATCCTAAAAATGTTGTCGGCATTAAATAACACATTGAGGTTGATATGCCGTTAAACAAAATACACCAGACCAATCTAAAGCAAAGAATACATATATACTGTATTCATAGGAATATATCCTAAAAATGTTGTCGGCATTAAATAACTCATTAAGGTGAATATGCCGTTAAACTAAGTAAAACAGACCAATCTAAAGGAAAGAATACATACTCTATTCATAGGAATCTATCCTAAAAATTTTGTCGGCATTAAATAGCCCATTGATGTTGATATGCCGTTAAACAAAATACACCAGACCAATCTAAAGGAAAGAATGCATAATCTATTCATATGAATCTATCCTGAAAATGTTGTCGGCATTAAATAACCCATTGAGGATGATATGCCGTAAAATCAAATAAACCAGACCAATCTAAAGCAGAGAATATATAATCTATTCATAGGAATGTGTCCTAAAAATGTTGTCGGCATTAAATAAGCCATTGAGGTTGATATGCCGTTAAACAAAATACACCAGACCAATCTAAAGCAAAGAATACATAATCTATTCACAGGAATCTATCCTAAAAATGTTGTCGGCATTAAATAACACATTGAAGTTGATATGCCGTTAAACAAAATACACCATACCAATCTAAAGCAAAGAATACGTACATACTCTATTCATAGGAATCTATCTTAAAAATGTTGTCGGCATTAAATATCTCATTGAGCTTGATATATCTGTTAAACAAAATAAACCAGAACAATCGAAAGGAAAGAATACATATTCTATTCATATGAATCTATCCTAAAAATGTTGTCGGCATTAAATAACACATTGAGGTTGATATGCCGTTAAACAAAATACACCAGACCAATCTAAAGCAAAGAATACATATATACTGTATTCATAGGAATATATCCTAAAAATGTTGTCGGCATTAAATAACTCATTAAGGTGAATATGCCGTTAAACTAAGTAAAACAGACCAATCTAAAGGAAAGAATACATACTCTATTCATAGGAATCTATCCTAAAAATGTTGTCGGCATTAAATAGCACATTGAGGTTGATATGCCGTTAAACAAAATAAACCAGACCAATCTAAAGGAAAGAATACATATTCTATCCATAGGAATCTATCCTAAAAATGTTGTCGGCATTAAATAACCCATTGAGGTTGATATGCCGTAAAATCAAATAAACCAGACCAATCTAAAGCAAAGAATAAATAATCTATTCATATGAATCTATCCTGAAACCGTTGTCGGCATTAAATAACTCATTGAGGTTGATATGCCGTTAAACTAAATAAAGCAGACCAATCTAAAGGAAAGAATACATATTCTATTCATAGGAATCTATCCTAAAAATGTTGTCGGCATTAAATAACCCATTGAGGTTGATATGCCGTTAAACAAAATAAACTAGACCAATCTAATGCAAAGAATACCTTCTCTATTCATAGGAATATATCCTAAAAATGTTGTCAGCATTAAATAATCCATTGAGGTTCATATGCTTTTAAACAAAATAAACCAAACCAATCTAAAGCAAAGATTACATAATCTATTCACAGGAATATATCCTAAAAATGTTGTCGGCATTAAATAACACATTGAGGTTGATATGCCGTTAAACAAAATACACCAGACCAATCTAAAGCAAAGAATACATATATACTGTATTCATAGGAATATATCCTAAAAATGTTGTCGGCATTAAATAACCCATTGAGGTAGATATGCCGTTAAACAAATTAAACCAGACCAATCTAAAGGAAAGAATACATATTCTATTCATAAGAATATCTTCTAAAAATGTTGTCGGCATTAAATAACCCATTGATGTTGATATGCCGTTAAACAAAATACACCAGACCAATCTAAAGCAAAGAATACATATATACTGTATTCATAGGAATATATCCTAAAAATGTTGTCGGCATTAAATAACTCATTAAGGTGAATATGCCGTTAAACTAAGTAAAACAGACCAATCTAAAGGAAAGAATACATACTCTATTCATAGGAATCTATCCTAAAAATGTTGTCGGCATTAAATAGCACATTGAGGTTGATATGCCGTTAAACAAAATAAACTAGACCAATCTAAAGCAAAGAATACCTTCTCTATTCATAGGAATATATCCTAAAAATGTTGTCAGCATTAAATAATCCATTGAGGTTCATATGCTTTTAAACAAAATAAACCAAACCAATCTAAAGCAAAGATTACATAATCTATTCACAGGAATATATCCTAAAAATGTTGTCGGCATTAAATAACACATTGAGGTTGATATGCCGTTAAACAAAATACACCAGACCAATCTAAAGCAAAAGAATACATATATACTGTATTCATAGGAATATATCCTAAAATGTTGTCGGCATTAAATAACTCATTAAGGTGAATATGCCGTTAAACTAAGTAAAACAGACCAATCTAAAGGAAAGAATACATACTCTATACATAGGAATCTATCCTAAAAATTTTGTCGGCATTAAATAGCCCATTGATGTTGATATGCCGTTAAACAAAATACACCAGACCAATCTAAAGGAAAGAATGCATAATCTATTCATATGAATCTATCCTGAAAATGTTGTCGGCATTAAATAACTCATTGAGGTTGATATGCCGTTAAACAAAATAAACCAGACCAATCTAAAGCAAAGAATACATACTCTATTCATAGGAATCTATCCTAAAAATGTTGTCGGCATTAAATAACCCATTGAGGATGATATGCCGTAAAATCAAATAAACCAGACCAATCTAAAGCAGAGAATATATAATCTATTCATAGGAATGTGTCCTAAAAATGTTGTCGGCATTAAATAAGCCATTGAGGTTGATATGCCGTTAAACTAAATAAACCAGACTAATCTAAAGCAAAGAATACATAATCTATTCATAGGAATCTATCCTAAAAATGTTGTCGGCATTAAATAACACATTGAAGTTGATATGCCGTTAAACAAAATACACCATACCAATCTAAAGCAAAGAATACGTACATACTCTATTCATAGGAATCTATCTTAAAAATGTTGTCGGCATTAAATATCTCATTGAGCTTGATATATCTGTTAAACAAAATCAACCAGAACAATCGAAAGGAAAGAATACATATTCTATTCATATGAATCTATCCTAAAAATGTTGTCGGCATTAAATAACCCTTTGAGGTTGATATGCCGTTAAACAAAATAAACCAGACCAATCTAAAGCAAAGAATACATAATCTATGCATCGGAAACTATCCTAAAAATGTTGGCATGAAATAAACCATTGAGGTTGATATGGCGTCAAATAAAATAAACCAGACCAATCTAAAGGAAAGAATACATATTCTATTCATACGAATTTCTCCTAAAAATATTGTCGGCATTAAATAGCACACATTGAGGTTGATATGCCGTTAAACAAAATAAACCAGACCAATCTAAAGGAAAGAATCCATATTGTATTCATAGGAATCTATCCTAAAAATGTTGTCGGCATTAAATAAACCATTGAGGTTGATATGCCGTTAAACAAAATAAACCAGACCAATCTAAACAAAGAATACATACTCTATTCATAGGAATCTATCCTAAAAATGTTGTCGGCATTATATAACTCATTGAGGTTGATATGCCGTTAAACAAAATACACCAGACCAATCTAAAGCAAAGAATACATATATACTGTATTCATAGGAATATATCCTAAAAATGTTGTCGGCATTAAATAACTCATTAAGGTGAATATGCCGTTAAACTAAGTAAAACAGACCAATCTAAAGGAAAGAATACATACTCTATTCATAGGAATCTATCCTAAAAATGTTGTCGGCATTAAATAGCACATTGAGGTTGATATGCCGTTAAACAAAATAAACCAGACCAATCTAAAGGAAAGAATACATAATCTATTCATAGGAATATATCCTAAAAATGTTGTCGGCATTAAATAACCCATTGAGGTTGATATGCCGTAAAATCAAATAAACCAGACCAATCTAAAGCAAAGAATAAATAATCTATTCATATGAATCTATCCTGAAACCGTTGTCGGCATTAAATAACTCATTGAGGTTGATATGCCGTTAAACTAAATAAAGCAGACCAATCTAAAGGAAAGAATACATATTCTATTCATAGGAATCTATCCTAAAAATGTTGTCGGCATTAAATAACCCATTGAGGTTGATATGCCGTTAAACAAAATAAACCAGACCAATCTAAAGGAAAGAATACATACTCTATTCATAGGAATCTATCCTAAAAATGTTGTCGGCATTATATAACTCATTGAGGTTGATATGCCGTTAGACAAAATAAACCTGGCCGATCTAAAACAAAGAATACATACTCTATTCCTACGAATCTATCCTAAAAATGTTGTCGGAATTAAATAACTCATTGAGGTTTATATACCGTTAATCTAAATAAACCAGACCAATCTAAAGCAAAGAATACATATTCTATTCATCCGAATCTATCCTAAAAATGTCGGCATTAAATAATCCATTGAGTTTGATACGCCGTTAAACAAACCAAACCAATCAAGAGAAATGGGAAGAATTTTAAAAAATGAGGGAACAGTAGAGAGGGAAACTGTACCAGAAGGTCACAACAGGGAGAGGGATCATCATTTCAAATTACAGTATATCTTTAATCATTTCTAAGATGCAACGGTTCAAAACTTTATCTAAGAATTGGGCAATTTTGCTGGTACACGATTTGGACAATTTTGCTGTTATACGCGATATATGTACTAATATAAAAAAATAATGGAGTCTTTCAATAATATCTGCATATTATTTGGAGAGCGCCTTTTGAGTCGGAAAATCTTGGAAGTGGTGTGGGGTGGCATCCTAACCTATGGAGAAAATGGTGCATCGGGCAAAATATTTTTGATAGATAATCAAGGGTAGGAGATTTATTGGGGAGGGGGATACAACCATTTATCATGTTTAGAGAAAACGTCGGGCTTGGTCAGTGGTGATGAAACATTAATAAGAGTAGATAGGTTTTCCTATCGTCCGGTTCATACTTCTCCTCTGTCTTTTGGACAGGTGTAGAGTTTATCCTTTGTTTTCTGTTTAAGATTGAATTTCCGTAACTTTTAAATCTAATTCATGTCTATACTTCTAACGTCTGCGCCTGAACTCTGAAATTTAATCTCTATCTATAAAAGGCAGGGTGTGTGTGTGTGTGTGTCTGTGTGTGTGTGTGTGTGTGTGTATGTGTAACGAATGCACGGCCGCAATTTTCGACGGATTTTCACCAAAATTTACATGCACAGTTAGCGGGAAGGCCAAGACCGACTTTGCATTTCCCAACTCCCATCGATACTAGAAATAATCGATCTTTTCATGCTTCTACGTCAGTTTTCATGTAGTTTGCGGCCATTTTCTACTGGCCAGCGTGAGAGCCAACAGCTGACTGACACGAATATTAACTAGCCTGCAATCATGCAAAAAAAATCGATAGCTGCATTCTTCACAAGTGGGAAAAATTTAAATCTGCATGGCACTTTACTCCAATTGGCTCATTCGTTTGCTTAAATTCAACGTTGATTTTGATTCCGCAGAACTGGGTTGGGTGTGAAAAAGTATTTGTTGTTAACATTCTTTTTTCATTCGGTTTTTCCAGTTACGGGTCCTTTTTTAAAGCTGATAGTTTTGTGTTCATTTTGTTTAGTTCTTTTTTCGTAACAGATTTAACATTTAGTATAGAGCTTAGAAAACATTGGCAGTGTGAGATAGGCAAGAAGTAAAGCATATAGCAGCATCAGCACGTCAAAGGGCACTCCTTTAAAGGCAAGGAAGGGCAAAAATATTTTAAGTCAAGTGATAGCGATTGCTGTATGAGTCGTACGATTTTTGAATCAAGCACGGACAACGCCGGACCATGCTGCTAGTCGCTAATTAAATCTTGACTCTTTCAAGTCTTTTCGGTTATCTTGCCCTTTCTTACGCTAATGCAACTTCGCACAGTAACCTTCTATCTTGAGTGACACTTGAGCCTTGTATTAGGTGAACATTAGTAACAAAAACAACTTGCCTGAAAATCATACCACAGAATGATCCAAGCTTTGTGAATGACATTGAGTAGACAGAACTGTTTGGAACCTGTCGATGGTTGTATTAGCACGAACTCTCAAGTCATCATGACCGAGTTTGTGAGCGTACTGATCTTGTTGATTTACTCATCTCGCCAGTTTAGCTATGTTTTCTCTCGGAAATTTTAACTAAGGCCCGCTCAGCAGTGTCTCAAACCCATGTGGGCTTTGAACAAAAACAAATATGCCTGAGCAGGCGTCTGCAGAAGGGATTAGCTAGCTACATCGACCTACGAGCGTACACATAAACGAACAGCCAACCAACTACTAAGAATTTTTCTTTTGATTTGTATCTCCCAATGTTCTGACCTTGTGCCAAACACATATTTATCAATATCCATACGCACTTTCCGGTAAACGCAGAGAGCAAGATTTGAATCTCGTTTCGCCATTATTAAAGGGGCATCGATTCAGTTATTGATGTTTATTCATTTAAATACTGTGTTCAGAGTCAGCGCGTACAACACACCCTCCCGTCTGTGATAAAATGGAGTTGGTTTAGAATCTTGCTTCAAATCATCAGCTGATTAATTCGTCTCATTTAATTATTAGTTTTAACTTTGATTTTTGCTTGTGTAATTAACAAATTCCATTAATTTCAATTAATCAAGTGTTCGCATTTGCATCAAACCTCTTTCATTCTATCTATCTATCTATCTATCTATCTATCTATCTATCTATCTATCTATCTATCTATCTATTTCAGGCTGTTCATATCTGTCTGTCAGTCTATCTATTTCAGTGTTTTTTGCTTTCATTTTTTCTTTCATTCATTCATTCATTCTTTCTTTCTTTCTTATAATCTATCTATCTATCTATCTATTTCAGGTTGTTCATATCTATCTATCTATCTATCTATCTATCTATCTATCTATCTATCTATCTATCGATTTCAGGTTGTTTATATCTGTCTGTCTGTTAGTCTATCTATCTCAGTTTTTCTTTCTTTCATTCTTTCTTTCATTCAGTCTTTCTTTCTTATAATCTATCTATCTATCTATCTCAGTATTTTTTTCTTTCATTCATTCATTCATTCTTTCTTTCTTTCTTTCTTTCTTATAAGCTATCTATCTATCTATCTATCTATCTATCTATCTATCTATCTATCTATCTCAGTCTGTTCATATCTATCTATCTATCTATCTCAGTATTTTTTTCTTTCATTCATTCATTCATTCATTCTTTCTTTCTTTCTTATAATCTATCTATCTATCTATCTATCTATCTATCTATCTATCTATCTATCTCAGTGTAAACCACAGTGCATTAGCCTGTGTTAGAATGTCGTATAGATTGTAACCAGACAGCCAGCCACAACCATCTCTCTCTCTCTCTGTCTCTCTTTCTTTCTTTCTTTCTTTCTTTCTTTCTTTCTTTCTTTCTTTCTTTCTTTCTTCTGCATTCCATTTCTTTCTTTCTTTCTTTCTTTCTTTCTTTCTTTCTTTCTTTCTTTCTTTCTTCTATATTCAAATTCTTTCTTTCTTTCTTTCTTTCTTTCTTTCTTTCTTTCTTTCTTTCTTTCTTTCTTTCTCAGTCACTTTTTTCTTCCTTTGCTTCTTTCTTTCTTTCTTTCTTTCACAGTCACTTTTTTCTTCATTCTTTTTTCTTTCACACACACACACACACACACACACACACACACACACACACACACACACACACACACACACATATATATATATATTCTTAAGAGAGAAAATATATATTCTTTTCTGGCTCGTCGCCTAAAAACTCATTAGTCACATGATATTAACGGAATGTCACTCAAACTTTTCGGGCAAAGACGAACGAAATTTTTAAAACATAGTTCCCGCCAAATCTTTACCATCTTTCTACTTTTTGAGGATGACGTTTATCCAGGTGATGGCGCTTGCCGAACCGGCAATATTCATGGCAACATTTCAGAGGGGGCTGAAATGAAGTCCCTGTTCATAATTTTCTGACGTACGCATAATCTCCAAGGAAAGTTGGTTCCCTGTGTCGTGCCAGAAGGTTTTTCCCGTCTGAGTCCTTGCATTGAATCCTGTTGCCATATATGGTCTGGTGCCCCCGCTGGTCATCTCGAAGACCTCGACAAAATCCAGAGACGGATATGCAATATGATGGGTCCTGATCTGGCATCTCAACTCCTGTTACTTTCTCATAGACGTACTGTGGTTTCCCTCTGTCTTTTCTACAAGTATTTTAATGGCAACTGTTCTGATGACATACTTCCACTGGTACACCCCAACTGCATGAATTTAAGGTTGTCATCTCGGTCCCACCCTTTCACTGTCGAAACAGTTAAATGTAACCGCCTCTTCTACTCCAACAGCTTCTTCTCTCGCACTTCCCGACAGTGAAATTCCCTTCCTCTTACTTGCTTCCCTGATAACTATAATCTTCAAATATTCAAATGTAATGTCAATCGACATCTTCTGATGCCTCGATCCTGATCCCCGTCCTTCTCTATATTCTTTCCTCAAACACCCCTCCTTACTCTTGCTCTCTGTAGCCCCTTGCGTGCTAATGGCACACCCACCTTACTTGGGGTGTCTCTCTGCCTATGGGACTGTACCAATAGCAGAAGATTTTCAGATGTAATTTTTTCCACAGGGATTGCTACTCGACATGGTCTGATCAGAAAGTATCGGGACGGGTGCCATAAAACAAAAAACTACAACACATATCAATTCGGCATTTAATCACCTTCGAAGTAGTCCCCCTTTTGAACTCACACGCATTATTCAGCGTCGTTTCCACTGACGGAAACCTTCAAGGAATCCCTGTTTTGGGATGGCGAGCAGGTACTTCAACGCATTCGCTTAGACTTCATCGAAATTTTGAAATTTTCTTCTTTTCAAGTGGGATTTGATTTGGGGAATGAGGAGAACGTTGCATGAGTGAATATGGTAGTCCTCAGAACTTGGGTGGTGATGTGCTTGGCCCAAAACGTCTGCATAAACTGCCCTGAATGGCGTTGTCATGGTGTTATACTGGAACACACCTATTCTATAGTTAATAGACTCTCCCACCTATAATAAGTAGGAGTAGTAGTAGTCGCCTGTGGGCTCGGTGAGTTGGTTGGTCAGTCGATGCTGGCCGACCGTTAGTCGGATATTAAAGTATCAGCCACCACAACTAGATTGCTGCGTCATTAACTATTATATCAAGTTCCTAACGTTTTGTACGTCGAACCTATTTTAGGACCGACTTAGTGAAATACAAACCTCCACTGTGAAACTACTCTATAACACATGGTGGAATTGCTACTCGCCGGACGCATGCAATTCTGTCCTTTTCCGACGAACTGCACCCCGCAAACGTTGCAACACGTCACTGTAGCACGCTAGGTGGATGCATAAGCATAAGAAACAATACCTATATAGTCGAAGTAAAACTGTCGACAGTTCACATGGCTTCGACTCATTCGTGCCTTCTTCGGCCTCGGAGAGCTTGGGGTCTTCCACTGCAAAATCTGAGTCTTGGGTTATAGATATAGACCCACGATTCGTCATGACCTTTTTCAAAAAGTTTTCTGTGTTGTATTAAGATAGGACCCTTCATGAGATCGCTAAAAACAGAAAATAGCATGATGAAAAAGACACGAAACTTGACGAAAACAAAATTTTAGCGTCTAAATGTTTATGTTATTATTAAGAGGAAAGATCAAAGTATTTTTTAATTATTTAAAAAAAAAACTTTCCTTCTTTTTAAAACATTCTAAATTTTGATTAAAAAAAAACAAACTTGTTTCTCTTTGTATCACCGGAACTCGTAAAATAACATAAAATTTTAGCCCGTTTTTTTTATTTTTTTTTTGTATGACAGACATTAATTTTGAAAATCTTGCAAAAATAAAAATAATTGTCGGATTTTAATGAAACTTTCAGAAACTATTCACAAATGATGGAACTTATTATAAATATGTTTTCCTTTTTTAAAGTCATGAAAATTTTTTTTTTCATATGTATTACCCCACCCCATAACTAATTGTACGAAAACTCTATAATTTCAATTTTGGGAAGATTAGTGATTATATTAGTTAAAAGCACAAGGCTTTGAGGAAACCAAGTCATGTTTGTTTGTTTTTTTTTTTTTTTTTTTGTTGGACCACCTCTACCTGAAAATCATCTCTGAATTGTAACATACAAAACTCAATAAAACAAAAATATTATTTAATTTCAAAAGCTTTTATTTATTTTAATGAACATGGACAATATTGTCTGAAAGCAAAAAGATATTTCGATGAAAAATGAATTTTTAAAACAATTATTTGTTATTTCTGAAATATTCTATTATTTTTACATTAAATGTTGTTAATTCTTCTAAAATTAGGGAAAAGTTTGTAAAATTTAACGAATATTGTTATTAAGTAGATATATATTTACAGATTATAATTTCCAAACGAACAACACTATATAAAAAATATAATTTGTGTCAATAATAACACTGTAAATCAAATCTACGGAAGACAGGAAGTATCATGCGTGCAATAAAAAAAAAAGTCACGTGGATTGAGATTCTGTCTAGTATTTAACTTAAATACTGAATTTTTAATACGATTATTTGTTATCTCTTTAATTATAATAGATTTTTACATTTAAGTTGTAAAAATATAAATTAGTTAAAAGCCGCATTCAGTTTCGTAAATGTCCTTTTGAGATTTATTTTTATGAAACACGTATGGAGAAGTTAATTTGATTTTTCAATTTCTACTGAGAAGGGTACCTACAAGTATCAGTATCATCTTAGGAAATTTAAATTTGTATTTTATGTACACTTCTGATAAAATTTCATCAGAAAGGTAGCTATAAATTAGATTCCTTTCTTATGAAATTTAATCTCACTCTTATTTTTTAATTTCTTTATAATATATTTTCCATAAAGCATCGTAAACTACAAAAAAAAAAAAAAATTAGAGCGCTGAAAATTTTCCTTGAAAATAACGAGGTAAATAATTTGTCCACTTAAATCTAAATAATTTCACTTCTCTCCTTCCGTAGAAGCAATTATCCTCACGTAAGCTATCAAAACGTCATGAAAATGTCTTTCGTGACCTGTCAAGTGACGCGAAATGTTATGACCTGCTTTGTTTAATTTTCAAACTACACCTTTTCGACGCATAAACTAAGTTAAGCTTATTTCAAAATATTTTAAATAAGTATAATTTCTGATTTTCTTAAAATAAGTTTTGAAAAAATTATAATTGATTTTTAAAAGAATTTCAGACTGAAATTTTCATTTTTATTTATAAAACGGAAAAAAAATGGTTGACATGATTGATTATCTGTCAATTTTGCTGACTAAAAAAAACAAGATTTTTAACGAAAATTTTGGACGTGCTAGGAACGATTAAAAAATGTAAAAAAATGCCCCCAAAATACTTTGATCTTTCCTCTTAATAATAACAAACATTTAGATGATAAAGTTTTGTTTTCGTCAAGTTTGGCGTCTTTTTCGTCATTCTATGCACTTTTTTAGCGATCTCATGAAGGTACCTATGTTAAGACGACCACACTCTACACACTTTCCTTCCAAGTATTGCTACAAACAACGAAAATGAACGAGAACGTTATAACTTCGTTTGCATGCGAAACAAAGTTCACATTCAATCTGTGGCTATACTCTCCGTTACCATAGCAACAGTTACAACACTCTTTGATCAGACTTCGTATTGAACAGACTCCCGCATCGAAGCAGTCATGAGTTGCCCGGAGCCTTGTATTGAGTAAACTAAAGAATCTCGCAAAAATTTATGTTAAAATGTTTTTAAAACATTTTTAACAAAAAGGCTGACACCACCCACCAAAAAAAAAACTAACTAAATTACATTAAGTCTAATCTCCTTATCTTTGTTGTTATTATCACGACGTTTCTTACTTGGTGCTCTCCGGCCTTCTTCACGTGTCTATCGATGCGCTTAACATTCAGGGAATTTCGAACTGAACCCTTTATCTAATCTACGGAGATAGATTGTTCTCGTTCCACTGTGCATGTCTAGGGGAGATAACTCGTCTTTGTTCTTATTTAGTACTGCTCTGTGGTTACAAACCCTGTTTTTACTGAGCCTGCATTTCTTGGTTCAGGGTTTGAATTCACAATTACAATGTCCCAGCAAATTAAATAAAGGGTTCCAGTTCGATGAAGGATGAAACGCGTCACACGAAATAATTTTTTTTTTTATATATATATATATATATATATATATATATATATATATATATATATATACAGCTGTACGGAAAACTTAGAAAAAATTATTAAGAACCATAATGTTAATATCTTAAATAAACACTTATGCCAAAACCCAAAAAATTTAGACAATGGAAAAATAAAAATAAAAACTGATGAAAATAAACAAAAATTATGTAACTGTAGAAACCCTCGTAATTGCCCTCTACAAAATAAATGTCGCAATGAATCATTAGTATACCAATGCAATATCTCTTCGATTGAAAGTCCTGAAAACATAAAAATATATATAGGTTGCACTAGCCATGAGTTCAAAAAAAGATTCAACCAACATCAAAGTTCATTTAGGATAAATAAATATAAAAATCAGACATCTCTATCGAAATACTTCTGGAACCTAAAAGAATCAAATAAAACACCTGCAGTAAAATGGAAGTTAATAAGAAAAGCTAGAATATGTAGGTCATTAAATGACCCATGTCCTTTGTGCATACATGAGAAACTATATATTACTAAGTTTATAAAAAATAAAAATTTACTGAATCAGAGAAATCAAATAGCTATTTGATGCCGTCATTGTCAAAAATTTTCCTTAAATAATATTTAAAAATAAAAATAAATTTATAAAATAGGATCAGGTAATATACATACTTATATTTAACATGAAAAATTAATTTTATATATGGTAAGTAATTCTATTACATTTTCTTGTTTTTTCATAAAAAAAAATTGTAGTTAATTAAAATGAATTCTAACCTAAACTTCTTTTAAATTGTAATAAAATAAATAAAGTTTACTAAATCAGAGAAATGAATTAGCTATTTTTGCCGTAAGTGAGAAAAAAAAATTTTACTTAAAAAAAAAAATTTACTTAAATAATATTTAAATATAAAATTTAAAAAAATCGTAATATAAATATACTTGATATAGAAAAATAATTTTACTTAATGTAAGTAATTCAAATACATTTACTTCTATTAAATGAAATATAGTCTAAAAAAACTAATAATGAAAATACTTTAAAGTTGTAATTAAAATTGTAGTTAATTAAAATGACTTCTAACCTAAACTTCTTTTAAATTGTAATTAAATAAATAAATAAAGTTTACTAAATCAGAGAAATGAATTGGCTATTTTTGCCGTAAGTGAGGAAAAAAGAATTTTTACTTAAAAAAAATTTTACTTAAATAATATTTAAATATAAAAAATTTTAAAAAATCGTAATATAAATATACTTGATATAGAAAAATAATTTTACTAAATGTAAGTAATTCTAATAGATTTACTTCTATTAAATGAAATATGTAGTCTATAAAAACTAATAATGAAAATATTTTAAAGTTGTAATTAAAATTGTAGTTCATTAAAATGAATTCTAACCTAAACTTCTTAAATTGTAATTAAATAAATAAATAAAATTTACTAAATCAGAGAAATGAAAATTTTACTTAAATAATATTTAAATATAAAATTTTTAAAACTTTGTAATATACTTGATGTGATAATAATTCTACAAACTGTAAGGGATTCTAATTACATTTAATAGTTCTTGAAAAAATTTTAGTATATTAAAAATTAAAAGTAAAAATATTTCAAATTTGTAGTTAAATAAAAAGTATTCTTACCTAAACACCCCCAAAAATCTTTAAATATACGAGAAAAAATGCCGTAAGAATTTTAGCCGTTAACAATAAAAAAATTTATTTTTAAAAATCCAGACGACACGCTTTTAACGGATGTTAGATTTCATTGAAAAATACATCCCTACCCACTACCAAAACGTAGCAATAACTGATACATTAAAATATAGAGATATTGAACACCCAGACACCCCTTGTCTAGTAAAATGAATTCATCTGTAACCTTGGAAACATGAATTATGATTTTAGCTGTGTCTTTAAAACCCAGTAATTTTAAAAGTTACTCCAAAATTCGCTTGAGAATGAAATGGAACTAATGTCTTTAATTTAATTGCAAAATTAAATTCTGGGCTTTTAGCTTCCATTTTTGAAACATGGTTAGAACTGTGTAGCGGAAAAAACATATTTTAAATCAATTAATATATATATATATATATATATATATATATATATATATATTATGCAGTTACATTTGAACATACACATATCCACTACAAAAATGTACATCTTACTTCAACGTTTAAAAAAAATTAATCGTAATTTCCTACCTGATGAAACGTTAATTTTTTTAACGTTGAAACAAGATGTACAATTTTGTAGTGGGTTTGTGCACGTTCTAACACTGCATAATAAATGAATATTTATTGCTCTACTTTTGTATTGAGCTCTGTTTTAAGTTAATGTTTTGAACGCTGAAATCTTAGTCTTCGTTCTTTTACATTTTATATATATATATATATATATATATATATATATAGAGAGAGAGAGAGATAGATAGATAGATAGCTAGCTAGCTAGCTAGATAGATAGAACAACTGAGATAGATAATGAACAAGCTGAAATAGATAGATAATGAACAAGTTGAGATATATATATATATATATATATATATATATATATATATATATATAGATAATGAAGAAGCTGAGACAGATAGATATGAAGAGACTGAGATAGATAGACAGTGAAGAGACTGAGATAGATATATAGTTAGATAGATAGATAAATAATGAACAAGCTGAGATAAATAGACAGATATGAAGTGTCTGAGATAGATAGATAGATAATGAACAAGCTGAGATAGATAGATATGAAGAGACTGAGATAGATAGATAGATAGATAGATAGATAATGAACAAGCTGAGATAGATAGATATGAAGAGACTGAGATAGATAGATAGATATTAAATATATGTGTGTGTATATACAACAAAATTCAAAATTATCTCAGCCATATTCATTCGGTTGAATAAGACTGAACTGTTTATGACCGTCAGCTGAAATAGATCTATCCCCGCTACATGAGGTAATTTTGGATTTTGTTGTATATACACGCACATATATTTAATATCTGGCTACTTGTATTCGAGGATACTCGTCTACTAGGGCGGATAGCCAATCCATATTGCAGACGCTCGCTCAGGCACATTTGCGTTTTTTCAACACCCACAGATCCAACCTGTGGTCTATACTGCAACTATGCTGAGCAGACCTTAGTTACAGTTTCTGGGAGAGAGCGTGTTATCTAGCGTGATCTGAACAAGGCTGGCACACTCAAACCATCGGTCACGATGACTTGTGACTTCGTGCTAGCAAAGCTATCAACGGAACCCAAGGGTTCTGTCTACCCAATTTCACTCCCAAGGCTTGAGGCAACTCGTGGTATGGTTTTCAGGCACTTTCCTAAGGTGCCGCATGCTTGGATTGCCCCCTTCCAGACCGATACTGATACAGCGAAAAAGTACTGTCTGCGAATGAATGATATATATATATATATATATATATATATATATATATATATATATATATATATATACATATATATATATATATATATATATATATATATATATATATATATATAGTTCAATTTACATTACATGAATCATTGATACAAAAAACAGATTTCGAAGTTAATGATATAAATGGCGAGAATACATCTTCGCAAACAAATTTAATAAAGTACATTAACCCCGAACCTGTATATGAATGATATGATCCCTGTTTATAAATTCCAGTTACATAAGGTCTTTTTTAGTTTTTACAAGCTTTCATCTGTTCCTACAGACATCTTCAGGTATGGAAATAGATTTGTTTTTTACTTCTCAGTAATAACAGGACAACTAAAATAGAGATGTAATCCGAAAAATGTTTTTAGAAATGTGTTATTGTTAATTGTAAAATTTTTTGGAGCGTGCGGTCACAACGCTGAGGCTGAATTTAAAAAAAACAAAAACAAATCTATTTCCATTCCTGATGATGTCTGTAGGAACAGATGAAAGCTTGTAAAAAAAATAAAAAAAGACCTTATGAAAATGGAATTTATAAACAGGGATCATAACATTCATCTACAGGTTCGGGGTTAATGTACTTTATTAAATTTGTTTGCGAAGATGTATTCTCGCCATTAATATCATTATAATCTATATCTGTTTTTTGTATGAATGATTCATGTAATATATATATATATATATATATGTGTGTGTGTATGTGTGTGTGTGTTTGGTAATCAATATGGATAATTCCAGAGTTGTGCCTCCGCATGTATGTTTTCTTATTTCTTCCCCCCCCCTGACTAGTCTCCTTCAATCTCTTTCTCTTTCTCTCTTTTCTATTCTGTTTCTTTTTTCTTAACTTTTATTTTACGCCCCCCACTTCCACTTTTCTGTCGGATATACTTGATAAAAGAGGTGAGCATATCTAACAAAAACCCACACCTCCCCCGTCTTTATTTTATGTCTCATATATATATATATATATATATATATATATATATATATATATATATATATATATATATATATTAAGATATTTTTATGTTTATACATTCTTTTTATAGATACAAAAATATCTTAAAAATAATTGTCAGACTTTGTCCATTTCATAATGTGTGATGTCATTTGTTTACATTTGGATACGCATTGAGCAGATATGAATGTACATGATCCATTTACAAAAGCTCGTTAGCTAAGTTGATCATGGCTCTCCACAACGTCCTATCCTTTGGAGCTCCCTGCAATGTTTTTTTTTCACCAATCTTCTCCGTTTACTGTTCTATCATCCATTTACACAGGCTCGTTAGGTAGGTTGATCATGGCTCTCCACAACTTCCAGTCCTTTGGAACTCTCTGCAATGTTTGTTTTTATTCAACAATCTTCTCCAGTTCCTGTCCTGTAATCCATTTATCATGGCTCCCCACAACTTCCTATCCTTTGTAGCTCTCTGCATTTGCTCCGTTAGTCATCCATTTACATTACACAAGCTTGCTAGGCAGGTTGATCATGGCTCTCTACAACTTCCAATCCTGCAACGTTTGTTTGTTTTTTTCACCAATCTTCTCCAGATCCTGTTCTGTCATTCATTTACACAAGCTGGTTAGGTAGAGAAGATTGGTGAAAATAACACTGCAGGGAGCTACAAAGCATAGGAAGTTGTGGAGAGTCATGATCTTCTTAACTTCTTAGGAGAGATCCTACGAAATACAAAATATCGAAATGATAATATTAAAAGCTACTTGAGTCAATACGAGAACATTATTCGCGTTTATTCTTTGGTCTGTACGAAAATATTGATTGTTTTTATACTTGAGTTTATGGATTGATTTTATACTCAAGCCTATATGGAAACCTTAGTCGTGTTTACACTTGAGCCTGTTACATGAACCATCCTGAAAGCTACCAGATGGTAGGGATGGGAAAATTCATATAATAATATAGAGCACTGGTGAGGTTGCTGGAGACTTCTTGTCACTTAGTTTCCATTGATAGCCTCTAGTTACAAGTGATAGAAAAATTAATATAACATAGGTGGGTGCTGGAGTCTTGAAGAGATTTGTTGTCACTTTATCTCCAAGGAAAGCCACCATATACAAATGGCGGGAAAATTCATCTCATAATAACATAGAATACTGAGGAGAGTGCTGGAGTCTTGAAGAAATTTGTTGTCGCTTTATCTGCAAGGAAAGCCACCAGATACAAATGGCGGGAAAATTCATCTCATAATAACATAGAATACTGAGGAGAGTGCTGGAGTCTTGAAAAGATTTGTTGTCAATTTATCTGCAAGGAAAGCCATCAGATACAAATGACGGGAAAATTCATGTCATAATAACATAGAATACTGAGGAGAGTGCTGGAGTCTTGAAGAGATTTGTTGTCACTTTATCTGCCAGGAAAGCCACAAGATACAAATGGCGGGAAAATTCATCTCATAATAACATAGAATACTGAGGAGAGTGCTGGAGTCTTGAAGAGATTTGTTGTCACTTTATCTCCAAGGAAAGCCACCAGATACAAATGGCGGGAAAATTCATCTCATAATAACATAGAATACTGAGGAGAGTGCTGGAGTCTTGAAAAGATTTGTTGTCACTTTATCTCCAAGGAAAGCCACCAGATACAAATGACGGGAAAATTCATGTCATAATAACATAGAATACTGAGGAGAGTGCTGGAGTCTTGAAGAGATTTGTTGTCACTTTATCTGCAAGGAAAGCCACCAGATACAAATGGCGGGAAAATTCATGTCATAATAACATAGAATACTGAGGAGAGTGCTGGAGTCTTGAAGAGATTTGTTGTCACTTTATCTGCAAGGAAAGCCACCATATGCAAATGGCGGGAAAATTCATAATATAGAATACTGAGGAGAGTGCTGGAGGTTTGAGGAGACTTGCTGTCACATGGTCTACTTGTATGACACCAGATGTGACTTGCGTATCGGCTTCGTTTATTTAGAAAGGTTTCTTAAAGTGGAATCGGTTATTGAATGTGAAATACTTTTAGGGGCTCGGATCTGATAAAAGGCTTTTAAGACTAACTCTAAAAAGCGACTAGTATTTTGCTTTTTTTGATAGAACCAAAAAAGAAACAAACAAAAAAACAACTTTAAATGCCATCGGGAAGAATAGGGCTTTTAGTTTCTTTTTTGTATCGATATCAGTTGGTTGCTCGAGCAAAATCAATAAGGAATGAGAATATCGATCTCTGTGAAAATGGCCCGGTTAACCAGGGTAGAGACGGGAGAGATAATCACCTGTACCTAACAAGTAGAGAAACTGAAGGCAAAGCTTTTTTTGGTTGAGTCTCAGAAGTTAACGTTTGCGATATGAACAAGGGTAAAAAAAAAATAAAAGTAAGTTGGAATAAAAGATGAAGATGGCGGTATTGATAAGAAGTTAATAGCGAGAAGAAAAAGAGGGAAAATACAGAAGAAAGAGCAAGAGGTAAAGGAAAGGGAAATAATAAAGTAAAAGAAAAAAAGAATTGGGACTGATATATATATATATATATATATGTATGTATTGAAAAAGAAAGAAACAACATGATGAAGACAAAGGTAAAATAGATAAGGTAAGTGAAAGGAATATGAAAAGGAAGAAAGGGAAGAAAAATACGGAAAAAGAAGAAAATGCAGTACAAATGACGGAAAATAAGAAGGAAATAAGTAAAAAATGTGTTAAAAAAACGAAACGAAAAGAAAAAAAAATGTTAAAGAAGAAAAAAGACAAGAGAAAAAAATTAAGAAATGTGTTAAAAAAGACGAAAAGGAAAGAAAAAAAAAGAAAACATGTCAAAGAAGAAGAAAAAAGAACAGAAGAAAAAATGAAAAAAAATGTGTTAA
>CAHIKZ030005600.1:235000-312500 GCA_903632075.3 Acanthosepion pharaonis
ACTACAATTCTCCAAAAACAGTAAAATCGACCTTGCTAACCGAAACGCTCCTCTGTGGCGAAATCGGTAAAAGCACGTCAGGCTATATGATACAGGTTCGATTCCTGACGGAGGACGCATATTTTCTATGAACATTTCTCGGACATTCAGACCGGTAAATATTAATACTGTTTATTATAAACAGAGTATTTACTTAAATACTTATATCTATAAAAAAGAACGTATAAACATAAAAAATATCTTGTAAAATAATTGTCGGACTTTGTCCAATTCATAATATATAATAATAATAATAATAATGGACTCTCCCGTCGGTTTCGACGTATGAGGATCTGCCAGCTTATTGATTCAGTTATTATATATATATATATATATATATATAAACATAAATATTCTTTGTATGTAAATCATATGCTGCCGAATGTTTTATGTTTATTAAAAACTATCGATCCGCAGTACATAAAAAAATTCCTATAAAAAAATTACTACTATGACATTACACTATATTATTGAACTATATACTTAGTTCATGACATAAAAACTGAATACACTTGTAAAAATAGAATACGTGGATTTAACACATCACAAGAAATATTTAAATAAAATTCTCACTTAAAAAATTTTGAAAAACTTAGCGTTGCGTCTTTGCACGTTCCGATATCTTACAACCGTCAATAATAGCAGATATTCAAAAAACATCTTTCGGTCGACATACAGGTATATCGTCTCAAGTTTTTGATTTTATAGGAAAAAAAAACACATGCCTGATGATGGATGGAAGACTGTCCGTAAGTACTAGCATTTTAACATCAAATAAACTGAAAAACTACAGACAACAAGTTTTTCTTCAAGGATCAAAACTCGCACTATGGATGAACAGGATTTTAATGCATATATTATGTTTTCTAGCGATGGATGTCGCCAATAATCGCATTGATACTTCTGATTAATTCTATGTGTGATTATTCTTTGTATATATATATATATATATATATATGATGGCTGTAACAGCAAAATTGTCCAATTGTTCGATTAACATCTGAACCGTTGTACCTTAGAAATGATTAAAGATATATTACTGGAATTCTCCGATGTTTTTATAGTACTATGAGACTCTGCTTTGAACAATAAGAATGCATAATTACTTTCCAAGCTTAACAGAAAATAAAAATATAAAAAAAACACCGCCATTTTTAAGTTACAAAGACAGGAAAATCTTCCCATACAAATGGTAATTTTCTAAGCGTAGCTCAGATGTCGAATAACACAGAAAGTTTTGGGCCACCCAGTGAGGATCGAATTCACGTTTCGAGACAACCTTACACCACGTCGAAGTGCCCGATCTTCCCATAAAAATGACCCCTTGAAAATTTATTTATTGTTCTATCAATTATTAAAAATAATAAAAAAAATTCAGAGAACTTAATTCCGACAAGAGTTGTAAATTTAGATACGAGGGTAAGTCAACAATTATCCAAACTTTCACCATAACATATCTTTAAGTTTGTCACACTGCCTTCTGCGCATGCGTGCTTATCATTGATACTCTTGTGTTCACGTGAGAGAAGTTTGAGGTTGACCGCGCAAGTTTTCTTTCTGCCGTTACAGTGTAAACATGACCGTTCCGCTAGCAGTGTTCACCAAGGGGGGTACAAAGTGCGGTGATCTGAATCGGCAGGGAGCGTGTTACCTCATCGACGATAACTCGCTCGAGCCTTGCTGAATTTTCTCATCAGTGATGGAGGCTGGCGGGCGTCTTCCTCCTCCTTCGTGCGTCCACTTTTAAACCTTCTCGATCCACTCAAGCACGCTTCGACGCTATACTATCGCCGTATCTCCGAGGAAATTCAACCGCTGATACAACTTCAGACCAGAGAAATCCGGTCGCGGCTTTTTGTAACTTCTTGCTGCAGACTGCGGCCATGTTTACGCTCTAACCCCAGCACGAAAACTGGTGCGGTCAAGGTCCAACTTCGATCACGTGACGGCAGCAGTACCAACTATAAGCACGCATGAGCAGGGATATGGTTCAATTTGTTTTGTTTCACGGCATATCAACCCATTTGGGCCATTTAACACTGAAATTTAATTTTCTTGGGCGCATTAATAATTTCTTTTACAAAAATATATATTTCTGGTCATATTTTTTCTTACAAAAATGTACCGCTGGTCATTTTAATGACTATGAAAATATATACTGTACTGAAATTACGAGGGTAAGTCAAACATTATCTATCCTTTCGCCATAACATATCTTTAGGTTTGTCACACTGCCTTTTGTTCATCCAGGCTTATCGTTGGTATTCTTGTGATCACGTGATAGAAGTTTGAGGTTGATCTCGCCAGTTTATCTTGCTGCTGTTACAGTGTAAACATGGCCGCTCTGCTAGCAGTGTGCACAAAAGGAAGAACAAAGAGCAGTGATCTGAATCTGCTGAGAACATGCTACCTGATCGATGATAACACGCCGATTCGCCATTACTATCTCTTGAGCTTGCTGAATTCTTTCGTCAGTTGTTGGTGGGGGGTAACGGAGATGAGTGGGGGGAGGAAGGAAGCTGTTCCTTTTTCGTGCGTCACGCTTGTCCGGTCACTTTTAAACTTCTCGGTGCATTCATACACACTTTTACGCTGTGGGGCACTGCCGCCATATTGTGTTAAAAGACCCCAACGATTTTCAGCCCTTGACACAACTTCCGACTTGTGAAATCGAATCGCTGCTCCCTTGCGCACACGGTTAGCCGTACAGCCATGTTTACACTGTAACAACAGCAACAAAAAAACGGCGCGATCAAGCTCAAACTTCTGTCACGTGATCACAATAGTACCAACGATAAGCACGCATGCGCAGAAAGCAGTGTGTCAAACCTAAAAAATGGCGAAAGGGCGGATAATGTTTGACTTAGCTTTGTATATTTTCAAAATGTCTGAGGAGTTACATTATTTACATTTGAACTAAATATCCTCACCTTTGTTATTATTATTACAACGTTTCAAAGGTTGTACTCACTGGTCTTCTTCAGGAATCTATCGAACCCTTTATTTAATGTTGGGGTAGATGTCCATGTTTACGGATAACTCGTCTTGTTGTTTATTTAGTACTGTTCAGTTGTTGTTTCCGTTGGCTATAAGTTTCCACGACCGGGCCCAGGAACTGAACCTACAATCACCAAATTCCCGAACCAACGTTTTAATCTTGAGAAATTGGTGTCTTAAAACCTGATCAGCTTACTGCTAAGACTGCTGCTGCTGCTGCAGAGACTGCTGCTGTTGTTGCTGATACTGATACTACTGCTGAGACAGCAGCAGTTGATGTTGTTGAGACAGCTGCTACTGGTGTAGATCTGAGAAGGCTGTGGCAGAGAGTGATAGTGCTGCGACCGCTGCTCCTGCTACTGAGTACTGCTGCTTAGAATGCTACTGCTGGGACTGCTGCTGTTGCCGAGAGATGCTGCTGTTGAGACCGCTGCTTCTGAATCTGCTGCTGAGAGCTGCTGTTGGGATCGCTGCTGCTGTTGCTTCAGAAACTGTTGTTGCTGCTGTTGAGAGCTGCTGCCGCTGCCGCTGCTGAGACCGCTGTTTCTCAGTCTGCTGCCGAGAGCTGCTGTTCAGATCGCTGCTGTTCAGATCGCTGCTGCTGTTGCCTCACAGACTGTTGTTGCTACTGCTGAGAGCTGCTGCTGTTGAGAGCTGCAGCTGGTGAAAGCGCTGCTTCTGAGTCTGCTAGTGAGACCGCTGCTGCAGAGAGCTACTGTTGAAACCGCTGCTGCTGCTGGTGCTTCAGAGTCTTTTCATGCTGCTGCTGATAGCTGCTGCTGAAACTGCTGCTGAGACTGCTGTTGCTGCAGAGACTGTTGCTGCTGAGATTGTTGCGGCTGAGACTCAGACTGCAGAAACGTCTAGTGTCGCTGTTGCTACTGCAAAAACAGCTGCTGCTGCTGAGACTGCTGCTGCTACCGATACTGCTGCTACGGCTGTGACCACTGCTGTTGTTGCTGCAGAAACTGTTACTGCTACTGCTTCCACTGAGACTGCTAGCACTGCTGCTGCCAAGAATGCTGTGACTGCTGCCGCTGCTGACAGCTGCTGCTGCTGCTGAGACCCCTGTAGAGACAGTTTCTGCTGCTGAGACTGCTGCAGCTAAGACTACTGTGATTGCTACTGATACTGATACTGCTACTGGAGAGTCTTCAACTGCTGAGGGACTCCTATTTTTTTTTTACTGCAACTGCTGTTGAGACTCCTATTTTTGAGACAGCTGCTTCTGCTGAAACTGCTGCAGCTGAGACTGTTGCTGCAGAGACTGTTGCTGCTGCTTCTACTGATGCTGATACTGCTACTGTTGCTGAGACTGCTGCCGCTGTTGAGACTGTTGCAGCTGCCGGGACTGCTATTGCTGAGACTGCTAATACTGAGACTGCTACTGGAGAGACTGCTGCTTCTGAGACTGCTGCTGCTGCTGAGACAGCTACTACTGCTGTGACAGCTGCTGCTGTTGCTTCATTGACTATTTCTACTTTTGCTGCGACTGCTGCTGCTGAGACTGCTACTACTTATACTGCTACTACTTCTACTTCTACTACTTCTACTGCTACTACTTATACTGCTACTGTTGAGATTGCTACTGCTACTGAGACTGCTACTGGAGAGATTGCGACTGCTGAGACTGCTGCTGTAAAGGCTATTGCTGCTGTTGCTACCCAGACTGCTACTGTTGCTGAGACTGCTGCTGCTGTTGAGACTACTGCAACTGCTTCTGCTGAGACTGCTGTTGCCGGGACTGCTACTACTGAGATTGCTACTGCTACTGAGACTGCTACTGGGGAGACTGTGGCTGCTGAGACTCTTCTGCTGAGTTCACTGATGTTGTTACTGCAGAGACTGTTTCTGCTTTTGCTGAGACTGCTGCTGCTGAGACTGATACTGCTGCTGCTGCTGCGACTTTTACTACTGAGAAGGTAGGGATTTCTCCAGTTGTCCAGCGTTAAGAGCGTAGCTTAAATGTGGCACAAGGCCAAAAGTAGGGGGAACCCAGTGAGGATCGAATTCAGTCGTAATTGTTCTAGTGAGATCAGCTTGCTAACCAAAATAGGAAGGGATATAAATACATTCAAAAGGAAATAAGTAAATGAAGGAATACCTCATAATAATAAGCTTAGTATCGTTGGAGACCCGAGTTCGAATCCTAATCGAATTCATTATATTTACTTACTTGCTAAAATCCTTGGGAAAGGTCGTAATCCATCTTCTCTCCACCCATATATATATATATATATATATATATATATATATATATATATATATATATATGCAGGATAGATTGGCTTCTATAGCCGTGGTTGGCGGCTAAAGAGAATTCAAACCAGCCCGAAGAAGGTTGGGCCCCATCAGGCTCTCTTGCCCATGAAACACCGTTGATATGTGTGGTACCCTAAAGACCGTAATGAGTTAAGGAATTGAGATAGTGATACCTCAAAGAGGACTATTAATAAACTTACATCATTCCCTGTCAAAACAAAAAAAAAAAACTTTGAAAAATATAAGACACCTGTGAGTTTGCACACACAAGCAAGGCGTTAATGCCACTAAGACGTTTGTGATGAGAAAAGACAATAAAAGATCACTTCATCTTAACCTTAAATCTAGGTTTAATCGTTATATTCTCGATATATGCGCATAATTTGTGCTTCTTAATCTGTAACCCCCTACCTCGAGTGGCTCTTGGGCTGTGTACAGGTTGAACATTATTGTAAAAAAAAAAATGTAACCGGACTGACAATCTTTCCACAGGAAAATTATTCTAACCGTGAATTGTAATGATTTAAGAGACATTGCTCCTGTCACTGTATTCTTGTCTACTGGGCTTGTGTTTGTGTGTTCGTTAGTAGCAGAAGCAGTAGCAGTGAAATAGCTGAGTTGTTTACAACGGACTTATTGTCATCTCTGTCTGGTTTATATAATGCAATCTGAGGCCCTCTGGCTTAGACTTTTTTTGCCTGTTTTTCAATATATTTATTACTTTCTTTTGTCCACTAACAGATGGCTCTCTCTGGAATATGGTCACGCCAAACCATTGGTTTGAATTTTGGTAGCAATATTAAGAGTTAGGCGTCTAATAGCACTTTGAATAAACGCAGCAAGGATTATTCTTTTGGAATTTTGGAAAGTTTAGAAGAGCATAATGTGTGTCAAACTATCTCGGAGGTAAACGGTTAGGTTGGAGAAAATCTATTCTTATAAAATCTTAATGAATCATAATTGGTTTATTTCAGGTTCAAATCTTTCTTTGGCCTTCGCCAAACACATTTTATGGCTTCTAATTATTAGTTTTTACCCAGTTCTTTCCTTCTTTTCATTCATCGACGCTTAATTAGTTTCCCTGGAATTTATTCACACTCTGATCTCCTGATTTTCTGTTTCAGATTGTCATTAGGTATTCGCTTGAACTTGAGTTACCATAATCACTGTCAGCATTTACGGTTTACCACTCCGTTATACTTCCACTTCGCTCATGTCTTCGAACACCTTTCTTTACTACCCATCTCCCCCAAAACAACGGTAAACCAAGGTTACCACTCTGTTATATCCCTTCATGCAGAAAAAAGGTTGGACTGTGGTTATCATCCAATTTTTCTTTTAACTCATAACCCATCAGGGTCGTAGGGACATAACACGCACACCAGTGGTGTTTTCGGTACAAGACAACCTAGACACTCCAGGCTGAATTTGAATTCAGAGTTTGTCTTTCTTCTAGACCGGTTACCACCCAAGGCTATATGACTATATATATATATATATATATATATATATATATATGAAGAAATATAGTCTTAAGGTTTGCTATATTTATGGGATAAAGTGCTCAATATCAGACATAGAGCGTGTGTAAATACAAAAGTGGTGGCCAGAAGTCAACACTTAGAAGGCGACAGGCTGTTTTCAAGCTAGACGCAATCGGTGGCCAGACGATTGCGTCCAGCATAAAAAAACAGACTGTCGCCTCTACTTATATATATATATATATATATATATATATATATAAAGTATATAATATATATATTTAAAAGTGAACATTAAAGCCAACACTCAGAAGCGACAGGCCTGACGATTGCGTCTAGCATGAAACAACCTGCCTCTGGAGTGTTGACATCAATGTTCACTTTTATATTTATATTTACATACACTCTATCTCTGATATTGAGTACTTTATTCAATAAATATAGCACACCTTAAAACTATATTTCTTCATATATATATATATATATATATATAGTTTATGCAAACTTAGGTAATCCGTATGGGTAGACCTCACCCCTTAGCCATCTATATCTAGAGACGAGATGCGTTAAATTTGAGCAACATCTAGCCGACACACTGGGGTTAAAATAGGAAACTAAAATAATACATATGACACACTCATATCCTCTCTCCCACCTCACTTCCTCACATATATTAAGAAATGGACAAGGTCCGACAATTTATTTATTAAAGACATTTTTATGTTTAACGTTCTTTTTTATAGATACAAGTATTTAAGTAAATGCTCTGTTTATAATAAACAGTATTAAATAACATTTACCGGCCTGAATGTCCGTGTAATTTTTATAGAAAATATTCGTCCTTTGACAGGATTCGAACCTGCATCCTATACCGAAACGTCATTTACGCTGACGTGCCTTACCGATCGGCCACAAAGGAGCGTTCGAATTTACTGCTTATAAACTTCAATCTTCCATGAATCTCGTACATTCAAAACTGCTCTGGCGTATCAAATGTAAACAAATGACGTCATATATTAAGAAATGGACAAAGTCCGACAATTTATTTATTAAAGACATTTTTATGTTTAACGTTCTTTTTTATAGATACAAGTATTTAAGTAAATGCTTATAAAGCAGTAAATTCGACTTGGCCTACCGAACGCTCCTTTGTGGCCGATCGGTAAGGCACGTCAGCGTAAATGACGGTTCCGTATAGGATGCTGGTTCGAATCCTGTCAAAGGACGAATATTTTCTATGAAAATTTCTCGGACATTCAGGCCGGTAAATGTTATATAATACTGTTTATTATAAACAGAGCATTTACTTAAATACTTGTATCTATAAAAAAGAACGTTAAACATAAAAATGTCTTTAATAAATAAAATGTCGGACTTTGTCCATATATATATATATATATATATATATATATATATATATATGTATAAACAGGCATATATGGTTGCTAATACATCTTTATTTAATACACACACGCACCAAACACACACACACACACACACACACACATATATATATATATATGCAGTTCAACAGTTTGAAGCCACACCCAAAATTACCACGTGATGAACTTGACAGAAAGGCGAAAAAAAGAAAAAGAAAAAAGAGCTTTTAGATTAATTGAAAATAGGATGGACTTAATTATCAAACTTATACTTTGAGAAAATTTTGCATCGAATGTTAAAGTTTGTGCTGCAGTAATCAAGGCTAAAGGAGGATATTTTGACGAGAGCAAAATTTCATTATAAAATTTTTTTTTTTCTTTTTCTCACAATAAAAATTTCTAATAAAATAATCATGTTTCACTTTTATTTTATTATATGTAGAGTAATTTTGTCATATTTAAAGTACAAAATAACTACTTTCGTGTTGAATTTAAAAAATTACCAATTTCCATTGTCGGAGAACGTATACTTTCTACGAAATTCCTCGAACATTCAGGCCACTAAATGTCATTAATACTGTTTATTTAAAAACAGAGCATTTACATAAATAAAAGATCTCTATTAAAAATAACGTATAAACAGAAAATATTATAAGCAGATCATTATTCAAACATATATCATACTTATTATAAAACCCAGTTTGTGTGTGTGTGTGTGCGTGTGTGTGTGTGTGTGTGTCTGTGTGCGTCTGTACGTTTATATATTGGATCGGATTTCCTACATTTTTCAACCGATTTCAACAAAACTTCACAGGACTACGTAAAATTACCTTGCGGTGGTTCTGACAGCGCCAAAAATTGGAAAAACACAATTGTTTTTGCACAAAATCAATTTGAAAACACAATTAAGAGGCATCGCGAGAATGAAAGGGGGACAACTCATATGGAGTCATACTTATAAAACCCAGGTTGTTTGTGTGTGTGTGTTTGTGTTTTCCTTTATATATGGGATCGGATTTCCTACATTTTTCAACCGATTTCAACAAAACTTCACTTTTTTTTTCAGCAGGTAGTGTTTCTTATTGCCTTGCACACTTTTTTCTTTATTTTTACATTCAGAATGCTTTAAAAATTCCATTTACAAGACAACTGTTTATAATAAAATTCTATTCAATCGGTAGACTCATAACAATTGAAAACAATGTTTTTGTTTGAGTTTGGGTTTGACCAATTCGTAAAAAAAACAAAACAACAAAAAAAAACTAATTAAAACATGCGTGTCCGTCAACTTTAAGCAATAATCTTTGTCCATTTTATTTTCCAGTCTTTATGATGGTCGATACTTGATCTATCTCTTACTGTTACATCCCCGGGCAACGCCGAGCTCTACTGCTAGTTGTTGAATATAACAGTCAATGAAATGTTTTATCATGAGCCTTTCCAAGCGTCGTATAGTGGCTTTAGTTTCAAGAGAAAATAAAGAGAAAAAACTGTTCAAAATTTGAATATTTCTTTGGTCGTTGATCTAAGCTTTCAGCCCGCATGAGCCATCATCAGAATGGTTTTATGGACATAACAACAGAGATCTTCACCGTCAAAGATGACATCCTATTTAGTTTACACAGAAGTTTGCTATGTAACGATAATATATATATATATATATATATATATATATATATATATATATATATATATATAGGTCTGCTCTACGGTTGTATTGAGCTCTTTTGTTAGTTGTTTACTCGTATCGGGTTTTTTTTTTCTTTGGTCTTCAAACCTGTATCTGTGCGATTTTTTTTTCGAAAGACTTTCACGTTTGTAGCTCTTTCTTTTTTTTTTAAACCTTTTTTTTTTTTTTCCTTCGAGATTGATTTGATTATTGGCAAATCAAAAATTCGAGGGTTTTTCGAAACGAGTATAGTTATCTATATTTGTATATATATATATATATATATATATATATATATATATATATATATATAATAAAAAGGCTTAAACATTAATATTCCATGGTCATAATTTATTCCATTGGAATCGTAAATACGATCCAATTCATCAGACCTACAAATTCAGAAAAAAAAAACAGAAAAAACAACTCAGGAAATAAAAAATAGAATTTAGAGAGAGTGTAAGTATGAGAGTGTCGGACGAATGTTAGAGCTAAAGAGAGGGGTAACAGACGAGAGAAGGTGGGAGATTAAAATTTAACAGAGAGGAGTTTTAGAGAGGGGAGTCAAAGACTGTTTAAGTGAGAGAAATATGAAGTTTTTCTCACTTAAACCGTCGTTATTAACAAAAAACAAAACGAAACAAAAAAACAACTCTTAACAATAAAAAGCCAACTCTTAACAATATTATCTACGAACAAGGCCACAATGTGCTGACCGTATTCGGAAATTAAAACATCCCTACTACAAACTAAGACATACACATAATGCACACATTCAATTAAACTGAAAAGTCGAATCATCCTTGATAATGGCTAAATGTATAGCCGAAAGCGCTCGGAAATATAAAACATTTGGACAGTTCTTACACACTCTTTGTCCAGAAAAGAAAGCTCTTGTTCGAACACAAGGAAAATTAAATAAAAAGCTTAACCGTAGTACCTTGTCTGTCGTTTTTAATGAAACATGCATAAAGGAAGGATTGCTGCCTAAATATACTATATTTATATATATATATATCGCGCCGTTTTCGACGTTCGAGGGTACAGTAAATCAGTTCTTCGAACCGACAGACTACTCTCACATATAATTTGATTCTCGTGTTGAAGGCTTGGGCAGAACGGTTGCCATCCAAGGCTATAGGACCCAGTCTGCCATGCTTTTTACCCATAGCTGTGGAAGAGTAAAGAGCTGGAATGCAACGAACTCGACTGGAATTCGATCCGCTGTCCACTAATTCACCGTACCACACTATTATAAAAAACATTTCATCTCAGAAAGCAAATGTTCTGAGAGGATGGAATCTTGAATTACCATCAAAAGGTGGTGCAGCAAAATATTCCACATGTGTTTGAAGAAATTTCTGTACATATATCTAGAGGCTGTATTTGAAATTTCACTTAAAAATCACCACGGACTTCTATTTCGATGCAATATTATTTGATAGGCTAATTAGATTAGGATTTCAGCCTTTAGCTAATATACCGGATGTAACAGCATAATTGCCAAATCGTGTAACAGCAAAATTGTCCAATTGTTACATTAACCTCTGAACTGTTGTGTCTTAGAAACGATTAAAGATATCTTACTGGAACTCTCCGATGTTTTTTATAACACTATTGGACTCTAATTTGTATCAATACGAATTAATATTTACACTCCTAGCTTAACAGAAGAATCGTGATGAAATCGATCATAAACGAAAATGACATGTTCATCATTAATTAATCATAGCTAAGCATCGGAAGCTCATGATGAATAGAAATAAAGTTGAAAATATATATATATATATATATATATATATATATATATATATATATATGTATGTATGAATGTATTATTCCGGGATCATTTTCCACCTTATTCAAGATGATCTTTGTACTCTCTAACCTTCTAACTTTCTGTCCTGGAATAACAAGTTGCCTCAGACGTTTCACGTACGATTTCATTTTCAAGTCTTTTTTCACTGCTCTTTAGACTGTCATAGCTGAAACTCCTCTTTCACGTGCCAAATGTTTTATGGATTGAGTTGGACCTTTTCTAATTGATCTCTTTAGCTCTAAGTTGAAATGATGATCCCTCTTCCTGCTGTGACCTCCTGATTCAGTTTCCCTCTCTACTGTTCCCTCTTTTTGAAACTTATTCGCCGTTCTCTTGATGGTTATGAAATTTACTTTGAAGATGGAAGCCAGTTGAATGTTGGTACCATTACTGAAGGCCTGAATGATCTTTTTCCTCCCACCACTGCTCAGTTGGGAAAACGGTGGGTCTGACACAAAACTACTCTATTTTTAGCTGAATATCTCAAAGGGCTTTTCAGTGATTCTTACGACAAATGGTGTCAAGATGGCTAAACGTCTTATCTGAAAACCTGGAAAAAAGAAACTCAATTAGTTTAGTGTTTTTTTTTTTTTTTTTTTTTAGATATTAAACATTTTGTGGAATGGATAATTTTGCTGTTATACAGTTTGGACTCCGGTATACAGCTTAAAAGTTTGAAGCTACCCTCAGAATGAGCGTGGGAAGAACATGACAGAAGAGTGAAAATAAAAAAAGAAAAAAGTACTCTTAGAGTCATTGAAAAAAGAATGGAATCAATTATTAAACATATACTTTGAGAATTTTTTGCAACGAATGCCAAGAATATGCACTGCAGCAATGAAGTCTAAATGAGGATATTTTGACGAGAGCAGAATTTACTCATAAAATGAATTTTTTCTTTTTGTCATAAAATCTTACTTATTATAAAACCCAGGTTGTTTGTGTGTGTGAGTGTGTGTGTGTCTTTTCGTTTATATATTGGATCGGATTTCCTACATTTTTCAACCGATTTCAACAAAACTTCACAGGACTACGTAAAATTACTTTACGGTGGTTCTGACAGCGCCAAAAATTGGAAAAAACACAATTGTTTTTGCATGAAATCAATTTGAAAACAAGATTAAGAGGTATCGTGAGAATGAAGGGGGGCAACTCATATCGAGTTATACTTATTATAAAACCCAGGTTGTTTGTTTGTGTGTGTGCGTGTGTATGTGTGTGTTCGTTTATATCTGGGATCGGATTTCCTACATTTTTCAACCGATTTCAACAAAATTTCACTTTTTTTTGGCATGTAGTGTTTCTTGTTGTCTTGCACATTTTTTCTTATTTTTACATTCAGAATGCTTTAAAAATTCCATTTACAAGACAATTGTTTATAATAAAATTCTATTCAATCGGTAGACTCATAACGATTGAAAACAATGTTTTTGTTTGAGTTTGGGTTTGACCAATTCGTAAAAAAAAAAGTAATTAAGACATGCGTGTCTGTCAACCTTAAACAATAATCTTTGTCAATTTTATTTTTCAGTCTTTATGATGGTCGATACTTGATCTATCTCTTAGTGTTACATGCCCGGGCAACGCCGGGCTCTACTGCTAGTTTCTAATAAAAAAAATCATCTCACGTTTTACCCATGTATAATAATTATCTCTTATTTAAGCTACAAAACAACTACTTTTTAGGTCAATTTAAATAATTACCAGGGTTTTCCTCGAACTTTTGAACTGTCATGTGTATAACCTTTTTGGGTATGACGATAAACTACATCCAGCAGCAAGGCCTCCGTTCGGGCGATTGGAGGTTTCCAGAGCGTGGTGTTGGTGTTGTTCTAATGTCTACACTGACTTGGGGTGGTAGCACTTGTTAGGGTCCCAGCTATCTTCAAGAAGGGAACTCTCAAGTAAAAATCAACAGTACTGTTTTATAGTAACATTATCAGCAATATATTTTTAGAGTACAAACGATAATCAATACAACACTAAAAACGTATAACAATACATTTTTTGTAGTGAAATTACCAACGTTACCAACAATATATTTTATCATTTACAAATTATATATTTAAAAATAGATAGCTTTACTCTGAAAATATAAAATTATGTACAAAACTAGCAGCATGGCCCGGCGTTGCCCGTGCTTGATTCAAAAATCCTACGACTCATACAGCAATCGCTATCACTTGACTTAAAATATTTTTTCCCTTCCTTGCCTTTAAAGGAGTGCCCTTTGCCGTGCTGGTGTTGCTACATGCCTTACTTCTTCAGACATCATCAGGTATGGAAATAGAGTTGTTCTTGTTTTTTACTTCTCGATAGAAACAGACGAAAGCTTGTAAAAACTAAAAAAAGACCTTATGAAACTGGAATTTATAAACAGGGATCATATCATTCATATACAGGTTTGGGGGTTAGTATATCTTATTGAAATTGTTTGCGAAGATGTATTTTCGCCATTTAAATCATTAACCTCTATATTTGTTTTTTGTATGAATATATATATATATATATATATATATATATATATATATATAAACTCAATGAGTTTTACTCGTTAATGGACATCGTACGTAGCCATTTTAATCTCCAGGGATGTTGTGTAACCTGCAAAAAAAGAAAAGAAAAAAAAAGGGATGGAGTGGGTGGGAAATAAATAAATAAATAAAAGAAAAGAAAAAAAGACTTAAAATTTTTCTTTTTTTTTAATTTTTAAACATTAATTACGTTTTTTTTATATCTGGTTTTGATTTTAGGCGAGAACTTCTGAAAATATATGACACAATTATTTGCGGGTTTCACCATCCGCGGACACTCGATTTACTACGTCCAACTGAACTTTATTTGAAAAAGCTGAGATTCGGAACTTAGCAAATTAATTAGTTAATTAGTTCCAACAAATTTAATTAGTTTACAAGTTCTCCGGATTGCTAATTAATGTTCGAACGCGTAACGGGGGATGGGTGTGGTGTTTTCTTCAATTAACAATTGCAATCGTGAAAAATGTTTCTCGGATACGAGGTGCAGGGAGAATTGCCTGGTTATTGCTTTCGTCTGCTGCCCACGGATATATGTTAAGTAAGACACAAGGACAAAATGCTGTGGTCGGTGCTCGGAATTAGGGCGGCTTTAAAAAATGCTAGGAAAATGGTGCGTTTATTTTGTCGCACCAGAAAGTATTCGATTCCTGCTACCAAGGTTTAATTTTACAAGAGTCAGATAAGACGAAAAATGGAGTATTGCTGTCATATCTAGTCTGGAGCTGTACAATCCCCACTTTCGAGTTTTTGTAGTCCTCCTGCCACGCTACATCTGTACAAGAGTAAGATCAGATCAAAAATGGAGTATTGCTGCCAGATCTGGTCTGGAGCTGTACAATTCTCAATTTCCAGCTTTTGTAGTCTTTCTGCCACGCCTACATCTGTACAAGAGTAAGATCAGATCAAAAATGGAGTATTGCTGCCAGATCTGGGCTGGAGCTGCACAATCCTTATGTTGCATTAATTATTAACTCCTCGGTATTTATCCGATACCTCCCCACAAGGCGGAATGTGGCACAAGACCAGTATTTAAGGTAGAGCTTTCCAAGCGCGTACGCACGGGCAAAACTTCCCCTTAAACCCCACATATACGGGGTCGGGAACTTGTCTACCTCCTCAAACGAAACTCTGCCCTTCTGCATAGCCTCGTCTGGGTTCCTCTCCGTTTGAAGACAGAGAGTTCACAAGCAGAGAAATGATTAATCGGTAACCCTTCTCCCTCAGTAAGGGAGGGTGCTGTTTAAATAGTCCTAGACGAATCCATCTTGTGGTGGTGTTCAGCTATCCCACAACACCTTACTTTCCAGTTATGACAAGGTTCAAAATTGTAAGATTTAAGAAAATGTGGCCTTGATTCTCCATGTTACAACACCTTTCCCACATGTATATCACAAGCTACTCTCTCTCTATATCTACACTAAAGGTTCAGAAGTCCTGACTTCTTTAGTTCCACCTGTCCAGTATATATATATATATATATATATATATATATATATATACACATATATATATATACATACATATATACATACATGCAAAGATACATATACATACATACATACATATATGCACGGTGGAGTAATTGATATCAGCTCGGATTGAGGCACCTGAGAGCCGAGTTCGAATTCCAGTCGGAATTCCTTACGTGCTAATTCCCTTGTGAAAGGTATGGACCCTCCTCTTATTTTTTCCAGCAGGACGGACGGGGTTCTGTGGCCTCAAGGCAACAGGTCTGGGAAAAACTGGGAACTCTGAATTCAAAACTCTATGTAGTCCTGGGAACGAAGAAAGGATCTTTTGCATTGGCTCAATGATCCCGACTGCGGTCGAATGATACATAAGATTTAATCGTTGTCCATTCTCCTTATACTCATAGTCTACACTTTCTACCACTTAATCATTCATATTACACACCTCATTTTTGTTGGAATTTTTGGGTACAGTGATGTACTAGTGAGCCAGCCAAAATGAGCTGACTCATTTTATAGTTCACCATTAGAAAGCTTAACCAATCAAAAGGCTGAAAATATTCAATGCGACGTCTATAAAGGCGGCCATGTTTTTCCCGAATATTCACTGCCAACCTCTGATATCGAAGACGGTATTACGGAACAGTTGCTGGTGGTATTGGCGATATAGTAAGATTCAGTAGAGTGTCTGACTCGTGAGTGTTAATCTTTAACGTTGTTTTATTGGACAGATTACGTACTGAGCTGTATAATATATTCATAGACTATGGTGAACATGGTCAACAATTTTAACATGGAACGTCTGTTGGGTAGCCACATGCAGCTACTTCCATAAACACTTCACTCTTAGCAGTTGCAGTTAAAAGTCAGTCATTATCTCGACTACTTATTCTTATAGTCTTCACTTGTTACCACTTCTTGTAACATTCATATCACACACCGGATCAACTCCAAACATACAGTATAAAATAAAAAAAATAACTCTCTATTTTATATATGATGCTCACTCCCATTTAACTATAATTTTATAACCCTGTATAATTAATATATATATATATATATATATATATATATATATATATGAAGAATAATATACTGAAAAAAACAAACGAAAATCCTAATATGCGATTATGCTGTTTTAATGTCAACGTCGGACGTTTCGGTCTAATAGACCATCTTCAGGACATATTCATAAAACATTATTAACATAGACCATATACAATTCAACATGAAAAGACGATGGACATAAGAGCAATACCAATCCAAACAGATAACTGAAATCTTTTATAAGATCAGCGTTCCGTTTAAATATGATCACGTCGTCTCACGTGGGCGACGTTGTGAAAATATACTTAATATATATATATATATATATATATATATGTATATAAATATATATATATATATATATGTATATATATATATATATATATATATATATGAAATATAATATATATATGAATATATATATATATGAAATATATATATATATATATTTAATTAATTCATCGAGTCTGATAGAAACCTCCACAGAATGCAGGAAGCACTGGACGGCCGTTTCGTCTTATATTTGGGACTCATCAGCAGTGCGCATCCACTACCGAGAATTGAAACCCTGACAGTTAGGTTGTCAAGCGAATATATATATATGAAATATATATATATATATATATATATATATATATATATATATATATATATATATATATATATAAATGAAATATAATATATATAAATATGAAATATATATATATGAAATATAATATATATATATATATATATATATGAAAATATATATATATATATATATATGAAATATAATATATATATATATGAATATATATATATATATATGAAATACATATATATATATGTGAAAATATATATATACATATATATATGAAATATGAAATATAATATATATGAAATATAATATATATATATATATGAAATATATATATATATATATATATATATATATATATAGCAAGGAACAAGAGTAATTTAAATTACAAGGCATAATGGTGTAAATTTAATAGCTAAAAACAACCGGTTTATAAAGTTTTATTCTGGGAATTAAAAAGACAAATGTGTAAATTAATCTATAGGATGAGTTATGAAAAAAGAAAAAAAATTCAAGGAAAACTAGAGCCCAATAATATTCAGACCCAGCAAACAATCCGTCTGTTTACAGAGGGAAGGCTTGCGTGTTCTGATATATAAGGATTCCAGGACCTTGAGATGATCTAGAGTGGGACCTTGATAAAATAGAGAAACGGTCAGTACTAAAATCAGTAATACAGATCCCGCTATTGGGCGCCTCGAGGTGGCGTAAGGGTACCTCGAAATGGTGTAATGGTTAGCAAGCTTGACTCGCTAGAACAATTACGGCTGAGTAGTGAGTTCAATCCTCACTGGGGGCCCCTTACTTTCGGCCTTGTGCCACATCCAAGCTACGCTTGGGAAATCAGTACAAATCCTGCTATTAATATGTTGTGCAATAGATGATCAACATGTATTAACCAGTTGACTATTGCTAGCATCTGGATTTAAAATCCTGGGAGGTAAATGCTGCTTAATCCTAAAATTCAAATGGTGAGAAGTCCTCCCTGTGTAGTCGAGTCTACAACTACATTCATATTTGTAAATAACTGAGTTAACATGATCAGTGGGGAAGGGCGTCCTTACGGATGGAAGAAAGAAAAGGTCGAGTAAAAAAACATTACTCGAACGTTAGCAGAAAAATAACAACTGTTGATTGCAAATGAAATTCGCCTAGCTAAAGACTCACCCTCTGAACCAATCAAGGGAAGATGCAAATAAACAGGACATTTTTTTTTCTTTTTTTTTTTTTTTAACAAGATGCGACTTAACCCTATGAAAATTATTGATGACATCATGGATAGCAGCATCCAAATCATCTAAAGGATATCCATTTTTGGAAAGTGTCATCTTAATAAAATCAGTTTCACGACAGAGAAAGCCTTCGGAACGGATCATAAGAGCCCTATGAGTTAAGGTCTTAACCAGATTTATCTTACATTGTCGGGGACAAAAAGAGTCCCAACGTGTATAAAGTCCCGAAAAGGTAGCCTTCCTAAAAACAGAAGTCAAAAACTTGTCACATGTTCTATGGACAAGAACATCCAAAAAGGAAAGCAACAATTAGACTTCTTTTCCTTATATATATATATATATATATATATATATATATATATATATATATATATATATGGAACTACTTTCCACCAGCGTCAAAAAAAGAATGGAGTAAAGTTAAAATGGAAGAAACTGATTTAAAAGAAGGAACAGAGATGAAAGATTGTGCTACTATTGTTAAACCTACCATTCCTTTCAAAGCCTGAAAAGAAAAGAAATGTTATAGAGGCAAATTTTCATTCAAATTTCAAACAAAAAGAGCAAGGAAGATAGAATTATGTAGCAATTGCTAATAATAATTGTTTGTTAGTATCTGAATGCACCTTTTGATTTGAATGTTTTTCTATGGGCCTATTGGATATCCAATTCAGCAGGTAAACACAACACCAGTGAAGATTGCTAAAGTTAAGTGTAACATGACAATGCATTCAGTGAAGAGAGCCCTGACTTTTTGAGGCGTGTCTTGTTGTCAGTTTTATGCTCGTTATTTTATTTTATTTTTTCAATATTGAACTCATTTTCCACAATTCTTTTTTTATTTTTCAGTTCTGGATCAGCGAAGTCTTCAATAGTTTCAGCAACTTTACAGATCTCTTTGTAGAGATTTACGATGGTAGCCATGGTAACATGAGTTTAACAAATGTTACATTGGAAATAGAGAAAAACCCAAAAGAGTAAGTTCCGATGTCATGTAATTTGTCTTGATTTCTTCATGCTCTCTCTCTCTCTTTCTCTCTCTCTCTCACACACACTATTTATTTATTTAAGCCAAAAATTATTTACATGCTCATCGTTCTTGTTCTCACAACGTTTCAGTTGTGCCTTCATCAGGAGTATGTCAATCCAGGTAACCCACAGAGATTTTTAAACTGAACCGTTTATTTAATCTGATATTGGTACATTTTTGGCATAGCCCATTTGGTGTGGCTGATTTGGTGTCAAAAAAAAAATAATGAACTATTTGGCGCAGCTGTTTAGGCGCTACACTGTTTCGACATTACTGTCTTTGACTGGAGGCACCAAAAAAAAAAATAAAAATAAAGGGAAAGACAACAATTAGACTCTTTTTCCACGGTAAACTTAAGCGAGGGGTGGACAGAGTTTAACAAGGTGAGAAACAAATCGGTTGCAGCCTCATTATTAAAGAGGCAAAAAGTATCATCCACATAACGATGGTACATAAGACGATCAATACAAGAAAATAAAGATGCCTCGTAAAAGCCGACAAAAATATTAGCTAAAGCAGGACCCAAAGGCGAACCCATCGCTACACCATCAATCTGCTGATAAATAATATTATCAAAACAAAATTCAACAGACGAAGTGGCGAACTTCATGAGATCAACAAATACACTCCCAGGAAAATCCGGAGGAGACAAAGAGCTACGGTACAACTTATCACAACAAATCTCACTTGTCTCAAATAATAAAAAACACAACAGGAAATTTATCAACAAACCACACGAACAAATCAAACCCACGTGTAACTGCAGAATAAAGAACGAATGCCCCTTAAACGGTAATTGTTTACAAGACAACGTAATATACCAAGCCACGATAAAATCACCGAATAATGAAGAAAAAGTATACATAGGAGTAACTGAAGGACCCTGGAAACAAAGAAATTATGCACACAAAGCATCTTTCACAAATAGTAAATATGCGAGCAGCACAATGGTTTCTAAGTATATCTGGGAAATTAAAAACAAAATGCACATCACACCAAAAATATCTTGGAAAATAAAGAAAAGAACATCAGGTTACAACAACCAATCAAAAACTTGCAAATTTTTCTTGGAGGAAAAAATAGTTATCATTAACTTCCCAGACCAAAATAAATTATTAAATAAAAGATCCGAGCTCATCTCAAAATGCAGACATGAAAACAAATTTTAACTACGTTACTTAAAATCGAAAACTGAAAAAAAAAAAAAAAATAAACAAAATGACAATAAAATAAGTAAAATGAATGAACCCAAACAAATTACCAAATCACACCCATTAGAATAGACGAAATAGAATAAATAAATAAAAAATAAAAAACAAAACCAATGAACCCAAACAAATAAAGTAAATAATAAACAAATTAACAAACCATTATGACTAAAATATTCGTTAGACTATAAAAATCAACCCAAAAATCGGACGTAAAACATAGCTATAACTGTTATATAACGATAAAAAAATACTACGTTACTTAAAAATTGAAAACTGAACAGAGTAAATAAAAATATACAGTATAATAAATAAATAATAAAAAACAAATAAAATAAATTAATCTAAATTCATCCAAATAAACAAACAAACAAACCGATCCCGATAAATGAACTGTTAGAAAAACAAGATAATCAATCCAAATAAATACATGAAGTAATAAACAAATTAAAAACTGTTCCCGCCAAAATAATAGTTAGAATAAACTACAACAATCAATCCCAAAATTGAATAAATAGCTTTAACTATCTTCCCAAACCAAAACAAAACTATTAAACAAGCGATATAAACTAATATTTACTACGTTAATAAAAACACCGATTAAAATTAAAAAAATAATATATATATATAAGTTAAGAAATGAAAAAAAAAATAATAAAAATAAATAATGACAAGCAAAATAATTTAACCCAAATAAATAAATAAACGACTTTTGGTAAAATAACCTCCAAAATAGACTACCCACAATGCACCACTGACCCGTATATATAAATAACCGAGAAAAATAACAGCACTCGTGGATTAATGATGTTTTAATTTTGGGGATTTAGGCTTATAGCAATGAGTCTAGAAGAATCCTCAACAGAATGCAGAAAGCACTGGATGGCCGTTTTGTCCTATCTGGGACTCATCAGCAGTACGCATCCACTACCGAGAATCGAACCCGGACAGTTTCGATACAACGCAAACGTCATACCAACTGTACCACGGGAACCGGTGACGAAGAAGACACAAACTAGACTCGATATAGCGCCGCTACTTACTCAGTTCCGCAGCGATACCCATCCAGACACGACTGCTTTTTGACCCTTAGCCGCTCCATCGCAGAACACACACACACACACACACACACACACACACACACACACACATATATATATATATATATATATATATATAATGGGAACCTTGCTGAGTGATTACAACGTTTGCATTCTGACCATGAGACATGAACTCGAATCTCACCATGGTCGATTTGTCAGGAAGGAGACTTTCTGATGTTAACGAACTGGGGGGGTGTTAATACCAGCGTGGGGCACTTTTGGAAAGTGAAAACCTTACCACCCAGTCTTGTGGAGTGAAATTGGGTCATCGGAACCCTTGAGGTCGTTGAGAGCTGTGCTAGCACGCAGTCACAAGTCATCGTGACCGAGGACTTGAGCATGCTGGACTTGTTCAAATTGTTGATCACGCTAGATAACACACTCTTTCCCAGAAACTGTAACTAAGGTCTGCTCAGCATAGTTGCAGTATAAACCACAGGTGGGCTCTGTGGGTGTTGAACAAACACAAATGCGTCTCCAATACAAATGCCCAGCTATATATATATATATATATATATATATATATATATATATATATATATGAACTAGGCTAATTTAATATTCATTTACTTATCACCATTTTTGTTACAATGTTCACAAAAAATGAAAATTATACACATACATACATACACATAAATACATGCATACAAATACATATGCTTATGATGATAGTGGCCCATAAGTTTAAGGAATAAATATGACAAACAGATACAACACAAAAAACAAAAAAAAGCATTAGAAAAATAACAAATGTGTACATCCTGTTCATTTATCTATATATAAAATTATGCAACTTCTGTTAGTCCGTCCGTCTAAAATAGCCATATATTGGCCAATCGAAACCAAATTTTGAGGAGTAAACAAATAGTGGGGGTACAAAGTTTTACTAGGGTATGTAGCTTAATACAATAAATTTTCATTAATTTCGTTTTCTTTTTATTTCAACATACAAAATACACTATTTCAAAAACATTTTAATGATTAAAATAGTGACTTATTTAATAAAAATACAATATTGTTTTTTGCGTGTCTTTTATTTAATTTTTTATATATACACTGCGTGCCAAATTATTATCGATATAACTTTTTTCTAATATTTCAAAAAACGTCCAATCAATTCACACAAAATTTTCACACAATGTTGGCAACACAGAGCTGCGCAATTACTGAAATTTTTGTACTGATCTACGCAATGTAAACAAACTAGCGCCATATTTGTTATCAGCACGGTGATTTCAGCGTGCCAAATTATTAAAAAATTGTAAGAATTTAGTGAAAAGATGGGCCGGAAAAGCAGTTGTGTGATGCTGAAAAGAAAACTATCACCTGAGAACTCTCAAAAGGTAAATCTACCCTAGACATTTCTAAAATCATAGGGAGGTGTCATCAAACAATGAAAAAGTTCACCGCCGACCTTACATAAGTATGCAAAAGGGCAGATAAAGGCAAGCCGAGGGTTATTTCACGTCGTCTCATGTCACAACTTAAACGAGAGGCCACGAAGAACCCTGGACTTACCAGTCAAGAGCTTTTCAGTCGAATTGGGGATCCTACTGTGTCTAAAAGTACTCGGTGTCGGTATCTGAAGGAAATCGCAACAACAGTCAAACCTGTATCGAAGCCTCCGTTGACGAGAAATCACATTCAAAATCGATTGAAATGGGCCGAGGACAATATGAAGATTGAGTTTTGTTCCCAGACGAAACTCGAGCAACACTTAATGGGCCAGATAGATGGGGAAAAGGCTGGGTAATGAACGGACAGAATCGCCATCAGCGTTTGAGATGCCAACAAGGCGGTGGAGGCATAATGATCTGGGGTGATATTATTGGAAAAACATTAGCGGGCCCATGGAGAGTACCAGATTGCGTCAAAATGACTGCTGATGCATACATAGCGTTTATGAAGGAGCATTTTGAACTGTGAATGAAAAGGCAAAGAGTTGCCTTCAGAAGGGCTATTTTTTTTATGCAAGATAATGCTCGATAATAATTTAGGACGCAGTGTACAAGAATTCAGCTTGCTCTGCGTTTGCGAGAACTATAAACACATCGCAAGGCCAAACGCTTCAAAAAGTTGGAATTTAGCTATGTAAGCATAGCCAGTTGTATGGTGTATGCTCAAGAGTAAGAAATCCTAAGGATTTATTCTTCGCTGTTAGAAAAGAAAAAAAAGAAGATATTTTTAAAAATATTAATTACAATGAAGTCCTCTGAAATTAAATTAAGTTAAAGAAATACACTTAAGGACACATGGCACAGTGGATAAACTCGTTGGTTAGATCCAGTGACAGTGTGAGTTCAATATCTGGTTAAGGCAGTGGAGAACTTGGTAAGGTGAATTAACAGGAGATAACTGATAAATGACATCCATTAGACATGGCACGTGGAACTAGAACAGTATACTTCAGCGAGCGAAATAAAGGGTTCAGTTCGACATTCCCACCACCTGAAGAAGGCCGGAGCGTACAACGGCCGAGATGTTGTGATAAATATAGCAACAAAGATGAGGGCAATAGTCCGAATAATGTAAATAGTGTACATAATACGTCATCGCAGAAATATAGACAGATATTAAAGAAATTATTAAACCGTGAACCTTCTTATTCAAATTTCATCGATTGGTTTGCAAAACTAAACGAAACGTTAAGTTTGTAAATCTCGACAAAAAACTTTACCGATTACTTCAACATTACTGTGAGGATCTCATCACGTGTCAAATTCTAGCAATATTAAAAAGAAAAATATGTATACGGCCATCCAATTTGATATTAGTAATTTTTACCCGTCTATCACTGACAATTTGCTAATACCCACCATCAATTTAGATAAAATATATCGTCCTATTAGAGAAAATGAGATTAAAATTATAAAAGCAGACACAAAAACCTATGTTATGCCATAATGGTTGTCTGTGGACTAAAAGAAATACAGAATTTAATATTGCAATGTGAGCATTTGATTCTGATTTGGTTGCTCGATCAATGAATGTTTCCTTATAAGGAAGCGGGTAATATTATCATTACCATTATAGATGAGGAGAACAGATACTACATTTTGATCCCAGTTCGATGGCCAGCGACGGAAGAAAAAGGTAACTCGAGTAAAATATTATCATTATCATTTCCTCTTTCATTATAACATACAGTGAGTCTCTCCCAAACATTATTAGGCCGCTTCATGCTAAAACACCGGTTCTCGTATAAACACTGAAGTTAGGAATACCATGGATGTGCGGGTGGTGTAATGGATAACGTTTCGGATTCGTTAATCGAAGTGCCGAGTTCCACTTCCACGTGGGTTCGTTATATTCACTTACGCGCAAATACTCTTGAGAAAGGCATGAAACCACATCTTCTCTGCCAGCTACAGCTTAATATGTAAGATTTGTAAAACAAAATCATTCACAAAAAAAAAATTTCAATCAAAAAATATTTTCTGGCTTTAAATAACCTGCAAAGGGTTGATAAGCTATAAAAATGAATGAATGAATTAATAAAATACTGATTAGCCACACAGATTTATTTACGTTTTCTATGATATAAATTTATCGAAACTAACATGGCCACAAAGAGAGGGATCCGTTTATATATTGAGTGTAATGTAAAATTGATCCCCCACTTTATATCCACATTATAATTTTTTTGGTTGTTAATAAGCTGCAGAAAACGAATCAATTAATCAATGAAATACTGTCATGTCTTTTAGATTTATTTACATTCTCTGGAATATAAATGTATCGTACCTACCATGACCACAATGTGAGGGATCAGCTGACATACTGAATGTAATATAGAATTGATCTCTCACTTTATATCCATATCATAAATTCTTGTTTATCAAATTCTGATTAAGTGTGAATCCACCTCTATTCCCCCTGCTATAGGTTAATTAGTAAGACTTGTATTACTAATTCATTATTATCTCAAAAAAAAATTCTTACAAGCTAAAAATATTTTCTGGCTTTAAATAACCTGGAAAGGGTTGATAAACCGTAGAAAATGAATCAATTAATTCAGAAATCCATCCCACATAAACCATTATTATCTTTAAGAAAAACATTACGATCTAAAAAAAATTTTGGCTCTAAATAACCTGCAAGGGTTGATAAGGCTTAGAAAACGAATAAATAAGTACATTTGTTGCTTCCTAGTTCTGTTCATTGAATTCTCAATATCCTTCTGTTGAACCACATTGCTTCTGCTTCTAGTTTTTTCTTCCTATGGTGGGGGGGTGTGTTAATTGTCCATATAAGAAAATGGATAACACATGGCAATCCAGTACTGTTTTCTTTGTTTCTAACGACATGTTTCCCGTTTCTCGGCGTCTTGCTTTGGGAATATTTCTTTCGCGCGTTCAATGCATACTTCGGATCGCGATGCCACATTTTCGTCCTTTGTTAAAACGGCCCCCAGATATTTGAACTTCGGCACCTGTATGAGGAACTGGCATCTTGGGCTTTTTCGCTTGCTAGTGACAATACTTTCAGTCGTTCTAGCAGTTGAAGGTTAGTCCTTTTTTCTTGCTTTCTTCTACGGCCCCGTCTCGGAGGATATGCTGTTTATTTAATATATATTTAAGAAAGTCAAATATACCCAATAAACTGTAAAACAATATATATATATATATATATATATATATATATATATATATATATATATATATATATATATAGTTATTTTCCAAGGGTAGCTTAGACGTGGCACAAGGCCGAAAGTATGGGGTACCTAGTGAAGATCGAACTCACTACACAGTTGTAATTGTTCTAGCGAGACAAACTTGCTAACCATTACACCAAATATATATATATATATTTGTATGTATGTATGTATGTACGTATGTATGTATAAACTTACAATCTAAAAATACTTTCTGGCTTTAAATAACCGGCAAAGGGTTGATATGCCATAGAAAACGGAACAATGAATCGATCATTAGTTTTTAAAAAAGGACTATTGTGTAGCGCCTGTCTTTCAAGTGGTTGAAGGGTTGTCAATTATGTATCATGCGTGATACACGCTTAGGCGATCATGTATCTTTTGATACATGACTGACGAGGCAGATTTTTCCCGCAGTAGTTTGCCATTTCTTCCTGCAGTAGACCAGTTGCCATTCAAGGCTATAGAACCCGGTCTGTCCTGCTATTTACCCATAGCTGGCAGGGAGAAGAAAATGAATCATATCTATCCTAAGGATATTAGCACGTAAGTGAATGTAATGGATTTGACTGGAATTCGAACTCGGCTCTCCGATTCCCCAATCCGAACCGCTTTAAAAATCAACTAAAACCTGGCCCTTATTCATGCTCGAACACTGTCGGAATATAACCATTGAAACCACGAAATTGACCTCTCAGAATAGCTTTTCTTGACATAAGGTCACAAGCGTTGAGTGCTTGAATATAAACGAGGTATTAATGGTTTGCAAAAAAATCATATTAATTACTGCTCCATGGTGAAGTGTTCAGGTATTTATTAAACGTAACACTGTCTGACACAAGACTACAATTATGGAGTGTTAAGCTCGGAATCTCAGTACAGATATAATGTTTTTCAATGAGTTGCCGGTCTTGATATATTGAGTTTATTCTGGTACAATGTCAAAAATTTGGAGCACCCATTAAAATTAAATTTTTTTTTCTTTCTTTTTTTTGAGTTTCTTTCTTTTTTTTCTTTTTTTTTCTTTCTTTTTTTCTAATGTTGAGTTCCGTGTCGCCACTGGCTTTAAACCCCAACGCCATGAGTGTTTTCTTTTTCGTATTCATTTCATTATTCGATAGGGACAGACAGACAGAGCTGACAGAGGCAGCGGGGTGGGGGTGGGGGGAGAACTTCATGGGAACGTATGCCCGCTCGTTGGCATAGCGTCCATGCACCCGTGACCTTAGCCTGTCTATAGGATCTGTGGGTGTGAGATGTGCATTCAAAATTCCATCGGCCCTTCGCCGACTTCGCATCGTTTTGATTTTATATCCAGAACTTAGACAAAGGCAAAATCCATCACTGTCAGATTGACACACCCACGAGGTATTCTGACCAATCACTGACCATCCTCTGGCCTAGCCTTCGCATTTTGTAAAAACATATTTCCTTTCATCTAAAATCCTTTTGTTCTTTCTTTCTTTCTTTCTTTCTTTCTTTCTTTCTTTCTTTCATCTATACTCCTTTTCTTTCTTTCTTTCTTTCTTTTGTTTATATTTCTTTTTTTCTTTATTTGTTTCTTTCATCTATAATCTAATTCTTTTTTCTTTCTTTCTTTCGTCAGCATTCCTTTTCTTTCTTTCTTTCTTTCTTCTGCATTCCAATTTTTCTTTCTTTCTTTCTTTCTTCTGCATTCCAATTTTTCTTCTTTTCTTTCTTTTTTCTTTTCTTTTCTTTTCTTTTTTCTTTCATTTCATTCTTGCATTCCATTCTTTCTTTTTTCTTTCTTTTCTTTTTTCTTTCTTCTATATTCAAATTCTTTCTTTCTTTTTTTCTTCTATATTCCTTTTTTTCTTTCTTTCTTTCTTTCTTTCTTTCTTTCTTTCATCTATATTCCTTTTCTTTCTTTCTTTCTTTCTTTCTTTCTTTCTTTCTTTCTTTCTTTCTTTCTTTCATCTATATTCCTTTTCTTTCTTTCTTTCTTTCTTTCTTTCTTTCTTTCATCTATATTCCTTTTCTTTCTTTCTTTCTTTCTTTTTTCTATATTCCTTTTCTCTCTTTCTTTCTTTCTTTTGTTTATATTTCTTTTTTCTTTCTTTCTTTCTTTCATCTATATTCCTTTTCTTTTCTTGCTTCTTTGTCTGTTTCTTTCTTTCGTTTGTCTATATTACTTTTTTCTTTCATTCATTCTTTCTTTCTTTCTTTCTTTCTTCTCCAACTTTTTATTTAAAGAAAACAGTATAAACCACAGTGCATTAGTCTGTGTTAGAATGTTGCATAGAACCCCCTTGCAAAACCAATTGTAACCAGCCAGGCAGCCACAACCATCTCTCTCTCTTTCTTTCTTTCTTTCTTTCTTTCTTTCTTTCTTTTCCTCTCTCTCTCTCTCTCTCTCTATATATATATATATATATATATATATATATAACCATTTCTTTAAGGGAAGCTGGGTACCAGATAAAAGGTATAGTTTTGTAGAGCTGAAAATTCACCCAACCTAAAAATTCTCGAGGCAAAAAAAAAGCAACCCCCCACCTCACCAAAAAAAAAACAAACAAAAAAAAAATACAAAACAAAAAACAACAAAAAACAAAACACCAAAGCCAGAAAAAAAAAACAAATAAAAAGCCAATGGAAAAATCAATAAGTCTTACAAGAGTAGAAAAAGCCACAACGATGGCATTGTCAGAAGACCGCGTGCTGTGGAAGGAAAATAAGAGGCCAATTCCTCGGGCAAATAGCACAACATAAAGCACACTGACGTTATGATTTGACCAGCACGTTTTTTTTTATTGTATTTTATTTTTTTGCCACCGTGTAATTGAGAACCCGTGTCCTTGCCCGTAAGTTGTACGAAATATAGCGGCAGCAGCGCCAATGCTATTCAACCCAAGAACTGAAAAAAACTAAACAGGCAATGATCAATTGAGAAGATTGGCTAAAAACCTTAGTAGAAGGTTTTCAGGTTATTTGTTGCCAAGCAAATAATATAAATAACTAAAAATAAAGATGAATGTTCTGTTATTTGTTTTATTATTTTATTTTTGTTACTGGTATATGCCTCCAGAAAACCCATGGTGACGAAATAGCTAATTTCGACCTTCATAAGTTGAAGAGTTATATATAAATATGCAATACAAAGCAGATAGATAGATAGATAGATAGAAACAAAATGAGATAGATATAAAGAGGCCAAGATAGATAGAGAGATCAATGAACAGAGAGAAATCGATATAAAAGACTGGTAGAGATAGATATGAACAGACTGAGATAGATAGATAGATAGATAGATAGATAGATAGATAGATATGAACAGGCTAGGATAGATAGATAGATAGATAGATAGATAGATAGATAGATATGAACAGGCTGGTATAGAGATAGAAAGAAGATAGATATAAACAAATGAGATAGATATAAATAAACAAATATAAGGAGATAGATATATATATAATATATATATAGATATATATATAGATATATATATATATATATATATATATATATATATATATATATATATATATATACAGTAGCGTCCAAAACTAATGGACAAAATTTTAAAACCTAATATTTGTTAGAAATAACAACTGTGAAAAGCTGAAATTTTGAAAACTGGTAGTCGTTATCATCCATAATAACATACTAAAATTTGAATCATTTGCAAAGGATAGAAAAAGAATTATAACAATTATTTTTTTATTTTCAAAATAGGATCGTCCAAAAGTAAGGGACAAAATTGAGAAAAACAATGTAAAGAGTATGCTATATTCAAATTTTTTGATTTCCTCTAAAGAATAAGTCTTACTTAGTCATTTGTAAACGTTGTATCAGCCGGCAACATGGCGAAACGCCAAAAACTTGATTACTCTGTGAGACAAGCTATTGTGAAGCTACACAAGGAAAAGCACACCATTAGAGAGATTTCAGAGAAAGTGAAACGTTCCAAGAGTGTTGTAGGCAGGGTTGTTAAATCCTACAATGATACTGGCAAAATAGTTAGTGCTTTTAAAACCGGCAGACCCCGCAAAACTTCGGTAAGAGAAGATCGAATAATGCAGCGTATGTCATTAAAGGACCGTTTTAAGTCTTGCACAGAAATTAAAAGGGTTATGAATAGTACCTCATGTGTTAATGTGTCAAGACAGACTGTTTGTAGACGACTGCAAGAAATAGGGCTGTTTAATCGGACCCCAGGGAAGAAACCACTTGTTAGTTCGAAGAATAAGAAGAAGAGATTAGAGTTTGCAAACAGGTATGTAATTTGGACATATGAAAATTGGGCAAAAGTATTTTTCAGTGATGAAAGCAAGTTTAATTTATTTGGAAATGATGGAAAAACAATGTAAAGAGACGTATTGGTAAAAGATTAAGTGCAAAGTGTACTAAGAAAACTGTCAAGTTTGGGGCGGAAGCGTCATGGTATTTGGAATGTTTTCTAGCCAAGGTACAACGCCTCTTGTCCGGTTACAAAACTGGTAAACGCGCAGATCTATAAAAACATTGTTCAAGATCATGTTGTGCCAATCATACAGAATTCAGGTTTCGATAGGGCTACCTTTATGCAAGATAATGCCCCATGTCACAAGGCAAAGGTGGTAATGAGTTACCTTAGCGAGCAAGATTTGGAAATTATGGATTGGCCACCGCAAAGCCCTGACTTAAATCCAATAGAAAATCTTTGGAAGACCTTAGGAGTGAAATCCCACTAACACGGAGGATTTGTGGGTGAAGCTTCAAGAAGAATGGTCTAAAATTACTATCGAGGATTGTCAAGAACTGATTCGTTCTTGTAGTCGAAGATGTGCAGCTGTCATTGAGAGCAAGGGCTCATTTACTAAATATTGATTGTACATGTATTTTTATTGTTTTTTTTTTGCCGTTTACATTGTTTTTCTCAATTTTGTCCCTTACTTTTGTACGTTCCAAATTTGAAAATAAATAAATAATTGTTATAATTCTTTTTCAAATTTTAGTATGTTATTATGGATGATAACGACTACCAGTCGTCAAAATTTCAGCTTTTCACAGTTGTTATTTCTAACAAATATTAAGTTTTAAAATTTTGCCCCTTAGTTTTGGACGCTACTGTATATAAACAAACTGAGATAGATAAATGTATATATATATGCATGGATATATATATATATATAGATATATATATATATATATATATATATATATATATATATATATATATATATATATATATATAAACAAACTGAGATAGATGTATATATATATACATAGATATAGGGATAGATATGAACAGAATGAGATAGATAGATAGATAGATAGATAGATAGATGAACAGGCCGGTATAGAACAGGCCGGTATATAGAGATAGATTTATGAACAGACGGAAATTGTTATAAAAGATGGGGATGAATAGACTGATATATATATATATATATATATATATATATATATATATATAAATTAATTGATTTAAAATATGTTTTTTTCGCAATTACTCCAAAATTCGCTTGAAGATGAAATGGAACTAATGCTTTTAATTTAATTGCAAAATTAAATTCGGGGTTTTAGCTTTTATTTTTGAAACATGGTTGAACTGTGTAGAAAAAAAAAGCATATTTTAAATCAATTAATTTATAATATTAATGCTCTGTAAATTTACATTGAGTACTATTTTGTAAAAATAAAAATATCTATAAGAACACCGGATTTTATATCTTACTGTTCTTTCTTTTTATTTATATACATATATATATATATATAGAGAGAGAGAGAGAGTGTACTTAGCTCTAAGTTGAAATGAGAATTACTCTTCCTGTTATGAGCTCCTGATCCACATTTCCTCTCAATTGTCCCGTCTTCTTGATCGTTCTTGAATGAACTTTGAAGATGTAAGCCAGAGTATCTATCAATATTGATACCATTACTGAAGGCCTGAATGATTTTTTCCTTTCGCCATTGCTTAGCTAGGAAAACACAGTGGGGCTGACACAAAACGATTTTAACCTCTTCTCTTTCTTGCTGAATAACTTTTGTCCAGTGATTCTTACGACAAATGGTGTCAAGATGGCGGAACGTCTTATCTAAAAACCCGGAAAAAAGGAAACTTAATTAGCTGAGTTTTTTTTTTTTTTAAGGATATTAACATTTTGTTGGATAGACAATAATCCCATTCTATTACACGAATTGGACAATTTTGCAGTTACACCCGGAATATATATATATATATATATATATATATATATATATATAAAGGGACTTAGATAAATATATTAGATATGAAGAAATTTAGATAACAAGGTAGATTAGATATGCAGATAAGCTGGCAGATCCTCATACGTCGAAACAGACTGGAGAGTCCATTATTATTATTATATATATATATATATATATATATATATATATATATATATATATATATATATATAAGGGACTTTATATATATATATATATATATATATATATATATATATATATATATATATATATAAATGGACTTATATATATATATATATATATATATAAATGGACTTCGATATATATATATATATATAAAGGGACTTAGATAAATAAGTAGATATGAAGAGGTTTACATAAGTAGGTAGATTAGATATATAAGTTTCCAGACAGTCGAATAGATAAAGTTAGAGAATGGAATAAACGAATCGGCTGTTATATATATATATATATATATATATATATATATATATATATATATATAATTAATTGTGCTTCATTAATAAAAAGATCTTTTTATTCTTCTTTCCAATTTTTTTACCGTTCTGTATTTCTAAACATTCGTGTCCGCGTTTCTTTGTAACACACGTTATTTTATTTTTAATGATTCACTTGTCTTTGATTTTCTCTTCAAACGCCCGACTTCAAAAGTATTTCGTTTTAATTATGAAAGAAAAAAAAACCGGTTTACAACAAACATTAACAAACTTGATTCGTCGAAAAAAAAAAAAAAAAGCTGGAATTATATTTTGATGTCGTAAACTGTTTGATTGACAAAACAATCACTTCTCCACTTGAATTAATGAACGCAATTTTTTTTTCTGAAACGATAAAAGACTATTCGTAAAAGTCTTGTTGGCGATGTATTTTTTCTACATACAACGTGTGAAAGAACGTGCGATACCCTGCCCTCGTCCGTCCCCAGCCAGTTGAGGTAACACGGTTTCGGTGGCTAAGGCGGTATTGTCACCTCTGGCGCCACCAACAGCTTCTACCAACCGGAGAGGTTATTGCTTTTATAGACGTGTTAGTCTCCTGCGATTTCTTTTTACATTTGCAACTGAGATTTTCAGAGTTGTGTTAAAAGCGTTTGCTTTTGATCGTTAACCAGTACACAACGAGTTCGTATTTGATAAAATCAAGTTCCTATTTAATCTCAAAAAGATGATGTTGACTTTTCATGAAGGTTAATTATATACAAACATCAGCATATAAAAGAGTATGACAGAGAGAGAGAGAGAGAGAGAGAGAGAGAGAGAGAGAGAGAGAGAGAGAGAGAGAGAGCCTGGGAAACAGACGCACACACACACGTATATTTTTTTTGTGAAATTGGAGTGGATTTGAATAGCGAAATTAAATCAGAGCATTTTGTTTACTGATGTAGAAATCTGATCTAAGGCAGAAGTTGTACCCATTGAATCTAGGTCATCAGAAAGACAATGGAAATGGTCGAAATAATTTTTATCGATTAAAAATTGAAATAGAGCTGAGTAAGCTAGAAGGAACTTTGGAATTCCCATGATTTTGGTTGAAGCAGCCAGAACACCGTGATAATCGCGTGTAAAGTAGTAGGACCGAGAGTCAGTTATAATCAGCCTGGTTTATCTATATAAACGTCTAGTTATGCTGAAAAAGCCAGACTGGAGAAAATTCTTGAAGAGAGAAGAGAGAATTGGCCCGAGCGAGAGTTGGGAGAAGGAACGCCACTATAACCTTAAGTCCCGCACTGAAATTTTTATCCCTCCATCGTAAGAGTCATATATCGTTCTGAGACGATTTAACAACAAGGTAATCGCATAAATGCTCTCTGTGTCTGTCTAGAATCCAGTGTATGAGTTTTTACGTCAATTACTTTTCTTTTCTGTAACCTGTTTCTCTTCTCTACTATTCTTTTCTGCTATATAAAAGACATTACCAATTCAACCACTGAATCAATTTTTGTCCGGCTTTCTGCAGATATTAAGTTTTTTTTGCTGCATTCTAAATTTCTTAGCGCAGACTCCCCAGCCGTGTCTACATCTCCAGTCGACCGTGAATGGACGGACATCACTTCTGCTTTCTGGATCAAAACAAATCACAACGTGGGCAGGGAGCAGGATTAAACCAGCGGACTGTTCGAATAATCTACGAATGCTCAGGGAACCTATGGCCACTCCCTTAAGTTCGGTTAGGACCGAGTAGACACCTTAACCCCGAGAGTAAGACGCCGGAGGTTGAGGGGCCGGGGCGAACGTGTTAGAAGAGATGCAGTATAAAATGCACGAAAGGATTTATTTACGAGGGTCGTTCAAAAAGTCCTCAGCCTCACCCAGAAAGAAGAGCCATAATTGGATCTTTTTGGTGCGCCAACACACTGCCATTTCTTATAAAACTAAAAAAAGCTAATTCAGATTTCTGTCTTAGTTTCTGTGCAGGGGAGGCTCATATAAAAGTGAGTGATGTGTGAAAATCTAAAAAAATAAGACAAACAAAAAAAAAACCAAAAAGAAGAGGTATCCTGGGTATGACGATAAAGTATATATGGCAGCAAGGCCTGTGGGATTTAGGAACATTCGCCGTAAACATTGTTGCCGTAGGAAAACTCGCCTCAGGTATTTTCGCCGTAGAATATATTGCCGTATAGGATTTTTGCTGTAAGACAAATTCACCGCATTTTTTAATATGCAAAATACCTTATTATAAAGTATATCTGGCTGGCACTATTGTTACTTCGATTTAAACATTTTATTAAGCGAAGTTATAGGATCAACAAAATCCTACATCATTCATCCTCGTCAGTGAGGACCGCAAAAATTTCAACTTGGCACCAGAACCAACGTCACACAATTTCAGATTTCAGATTTAACGTAAAACTTTCATTTAACATAAAATCAGTCTGCCGATAATTCTCACTAAAGCAATATATATTATTTCAAACAAACTTACAGTATAATTTGTATTCAATTCATCAAACAAAAACATTTAAACAATTTAAAGTACCATGTCCATATCTACTTGATAACATGGTACGTCGCATATTAAATTGAACATTACTCCAAAAGGACGTTCAAGATAAGGGTATCATTAAAAAAAAATGCGGCAATTACATATCCACATGCATACTAGATTAAAGATAACCAAACTGTATTTTCTACTCGATAACAGACAGTATTACAAACGGTTCTAGGAACATTCGCCGTAAACATTTTTGTCGTAGGAAAACTCACCACAAGAATTTTCGCCGTAGAAAACTTTGCCGTTAGGATTTTTGCCGTGAGTCAATTTCGACACATTTTTTAATATGCGAAGTACGTTGTTATCAAGTATATCTTGCTCACACTATTGTTACTTCGATTTAAACATTTTAATAAGCGAAGTTATAGGATCAAAATTCTGCATCATTCAACCTCGTTAGTGAGGGGTGCAAAAATTTCAACTTGACACCAGAACCAACGTCACATAATTTCTTATTTCAGATTTAACGTAAAACTTTCTTTTAACATAATATCAATCTGCCAATAATTCTCATTCAAGCAATATATATTATTTGAAACAAACTTATAACTTGAATATACAACCAACTTCAATATAGAAAGATAAACTCAAAATCAGTAAGTCTATTGAAGTTTACACAAATTATCGGAAAACATAAACTGTTTTCAATTCACTATAAATACCTAAATTTTCAAATATACGAAAAGAAAAAAGTTTTACGACAAAAATCATATACGGCGAAGTTTCCTATGGTGAAAATTCCCGAGGCAATTTTTCCTACGGCAAAAATGTTTACGGCGAAAACACAAGGCCTTTGAAAAGGAGTTTTTGAGCAACGTGGAACCACATTAATTTCTCTTGTTCCCAGGCCCACCCTGACCCGGGGTAGTAGCACCTGTTGGGGTCCCACCTATGAGCAAATACTTAACCCCCATACTGGGGTCAAAACATTATGAAAGTATAAAAATAGATCTTTATAGTAAAAATACAAGCAATACATGTAAAAAAAATTATTACCAGCAATACACTTTTGAAAAAAAAAAAAAAAAACATATTCTATTCATACGAACCTATCCTAAAAGACTTGTCGGTGTTAAATAACCCATAGAGGTGTTGATATGTCGTAAAACAAAATAAACCATAAACCACAAACCAAATAGGCCCGAGCGGAGTACTCATAAAGTACCCGCCAAAGAACGTGTATGACGCCCAAGGAAATACACAAGGACATTGTACAGAGACTTTCAGAGGACTGTCTTATCTAGGCAGCTGTGAAGGATGCTGCGGAATTCAAGTCGGGCAGCGGCAGCACAGAAGATGATCCTCGCTTCAGGTCGTCCAAAAAGCTCAATCACTGATGACCAAGTCGATGAGCCGGCTGTCTGCAAGTTGGATGCCAAGAATGCTGACGCCAAAGCTGAATGCTGAAAAGGGTTGACATTCCCAGGCTACTTCTGATTCGCTTCCAGACTGACCCTGAGAATTTCCGCCGCAGGTTAGTAACTCAAGATGAAATCTGGGTTCACCACTTCGAACTTGATTCAAATATTTAAAGCAAACAGAGGAAACGCTCTGGTTCTCCACCCACGAAGAAGTTCAAGCAGGCAGAGTCTGTTGGCAAGGTGGTGGCTTCTTTTTGGGGGAATCTGACGGCCTAAGCATGATAGACCACCTGGACAGTACTATGCATTAGAATTAAGACAACTGAAGAAAGCAATCAAGAGAGCAATCATAGAGAGAAGCTGACGGCAGGTGTGCTCCTTCTCCAGAATAACGCGCCCGTTTACACTGCTCAGGTTGCAGCTGCTGAAGCAGCCATCTGTGGGTTTAAATTGCTACCCCACCCACCTTATGTAATTTTGGTAAATATATCTGTTAAAATGAGATGTCAGTGTTATTTTTCATTTTTGCGTCATTTAGACGACAGTTTTGCCATCGCACCCTATTCAGTAAAATTCTGACAACGAGACTAAGAAGGCCTTCCTGATATGAGGAATTGGTTACAAAGTCCGGATATGAGAGGTTATATTTTGATTAAAATAAAATTTAACTCTTATTTTCAATGTTTCAATGTTTTATAGTAAACAAAATAAGCTAATGGTGAGTGAAATATAACGGAATTGATTTTAAGGAAAAAGAAAGAAATTATGTAATGTTAATGAAAATTCATTAAATTAATTATGCGACGTATGCAAAACAAATAATGTAACGAAGATTTTTAATCGCTGTTGCATGAAGATTCTTTCTTCTAATGTCATTCTCAACTTTTTCCGCATTTCGTTTTGTTTTTTGTTCTTGAAATTTTTTAAATGAAAGACAAATTTTTTAACTCTGCGTGTGTTATTGCAATCGTCATAGCTGAATGCTGGCTTTCTTTCAATAAAACTGACAGCTTTTTCAATAGCTATTTCAATTTCAGTCCAGGTTTCATCACAATCATATTTTTATTGTGACAGTGTGAACACTGGAGAATAGTTTCCTTGGAAGATTTTATATCATACAATGTTGACTTTCCTATGTTGAACTCAGCCATTAGTTTCAATGAACTTTCACCAGCGTCTAGTCTGTTTAAAATTTCCACTTTTTGTGATAACTCCAAAGTTGCTCTTTTCCTCTTATTCCCATCATCCTTTGCACCAATACAAGCCATTAGGGTGAAATAAGCAGAAGCAATTATCCAAAGTAAATTTCCTGAAAAACAAAAAATCCAAATCAGTTACATATCACCCAAAGAGTTCAAATATACACATCAAAATCATGTTCGGATATGCGGGATTCCGGATATGAGGGATTCCGGATAAGAGGGAGTCCGGATATGAGAGAGTCCAGATATGGGGGAGTCCGGATATAAGGAATTCTATTGTATTTATATTCGTAACACAATATTTTGATAAATAATGTAAAATTAAATGATAATACTATTGCATATATGTAGTCTTAAGTTCTTAAAAAATGGCCTTTAAGGCTTCCTCCATGTATAATAGGAGCTCACTATTTGAAAAAAGAAGGGCGTTAGGATTTTAGAAATACCGAGGTGGGGCCTGGGCAAAAAATGACCAACTAATCCTACTCACGACCCGTTCACTAACAATTTCCTCAATATTCCATCCTTCTCCATCCGTTCAGTACCACAATACCAATCTTCGTATGGGTCGTAATAAAACACCCAGGATTTTCAAATTCCTTTATATGGACAAATATTTTTCCGTCTTTTTAAAATTTATTTTAAAAAATTTACACATAAAATGAAGTGGGTGTGGGTGAAAAAAATATAAAACAAAGAAAAGAAATCTCGTAAAATATTATTGGTTTGTTTTGGTTTGTTTTGGTTTAGTTTGGTTTGGTTTCCGGCATATCAACCACAATGGGTTATTTAATGCCGACAGGATTTTTTTTTTTTGCTGGTAATATTTTTTTTAAAAAAATATACTGTTGCAATTTTTTTCCTCAAAAATGTATTACTGGCAATATTTTTTGGCTTTAAAAATGTATTTCCGTTAATATTTTTCTTCAAAAATGTATTGCTGATAATAATTTTTCCTTCAAAAAGTTTATTGCTGGTAGATATTAAAACCGATTTTAGACAGTTTTCATAACTAGATGACCCCAGTTTGTTTATCGTCTTAGGACGGATGTAGTTTATTTCGCCCATATATGTTTATCATCTTACCCAGGACGCGGATGTAGTTTGTATCTTACCCAGGACGCCGGATATAGTTTATCGTCTTGCCCTGGAAGCCGGATGTAGTTTATCGTCTTACACTGGAAGTCGGGTGTAGTTTATCGTCTTACCCAGGACGCCGGGTGTAGTTTATCATCTTACCCAGGACGCGGATGTAGTTTATCGTCTTACCCAGGACGAAGATGTAATTTATCATCTTACCCAGGACGCGGATGTAGTTTATCGTCTTACTCAGGACGAGGATGTAGTTTATCATCTTACCCAGGACGCCGGATGTAGTTTGTCGTCTTGCCTGGAAGCCGGGTGTAGTTTATGGTCTTACCCAGGACGCCGGATATAGTTTATCGTCTTGCCCTGGAAGCCGGATGTAGTTTATCATTATTTATGGGTGTGGTTGTCGTCTTGTGTGGAAGCCGGATGTAGTTTATCGTCTTACCCAGGACGAGGATGTAGTTTATCGTCTTACCCAGGTCGCCTGGTGTAGTAATAGTAAATTAAGTCAAATCTTCAACCGCAAAAACCTGTTCTAGAAATCAAGATGAAATTATTAAATCACACAACAGTAGAATAGGAAAATTTTATAACGGGAATAAACGCAACACAAATACAAATTCTAACATACCCCAGGTAACTGAATTATGCAACTGCAGAATCCCCGACCAATGTCCACTATCAAACAGGTGCCTAATGAAATCCATTTATACATACATATATACACACACATATATATACACACATATATATTTATATATATATATATGTTATAAAATCATATTTTTATTTAAAAAATTTTCAAATTAACGAACATAAAAATGTTATAAAATCAAAATACGAGTACAAAAATAGCATGTTTTGTTTCAGACTTTAACCCCGGGTAATATTAAAAAAGTCATTTATATTTAGGATGATGTTAAAATTAATGCCAATTTTAAAATTTAAATATTTTTAAAATTTTAAAAATTAACGATCCAATTTACGTTGCAGACGCTACGTCAACCGGGACAAAATGTTGTTTTTATCCCAAAAAGCTAGAATAACCAATATAAAATATATATATCCCTCCTTCTCATCAAATGGAAAATTCAAATGTGGGCATTAGACAATCGAAATCAAATATCTCTTTTATAAAGCAAACACAATATGCTATTCAGATATTTGAAAAATAGGGCAAAACATATTTAAAAAAAGAACTTTCAAATGAACGAAACTTTTTTTTATGTTAGCAGGAAAAATATTAATTATTAAACCTTTTTATATGAAATCAAATTTGACATTTTTTTTAAAATTAAAAAACTAACCTTAAATTTTAAAATTATAAATTTAATCACTTATATATATCTTTCTACTAATCTTATTTTAAAAATTATAAAAAAAACGGGAACTTTTTGACAATCCAATAAAAAAGAGTGATGGAAGAAAAATATTTTATTCATAGTAATTGTTAAAATATGCCATTTAAGAAACAATTATTTTTTTTTTTAAAAATTACGTTGATCCTCCTGTACGAATTAGATCTGTTAGAATAGACGTTATTTTATCTTGAATTCAAACGGTCCTTCAAGACAATAGTGTTGCCACTTGCTCATGTCTGGCAATTTTAAAAAATTCCATTTTTGGGGGTCACCAGTATAATACTAGTAATATAATAGATATATTTACTTATTCAAAGTTATACAATCCAACAATATATATATATAATATATATATATATATATATATATTGTTTAAAAAACAACAAATAACATGTATTCATCAGAAGAAAAACTCTCCATACCTAATAACATAATGGAGACGTAATAAATACCCTCAAGAGAAGCGGGGAGTTCAGTCTGAAATTGTGATCTGTTGAACTCTCTGCCTTCGGGCGGGGAGGATCCACTATATAAACCGATCCTGAACCCGTTTAAGTATCGATATATATACATGTTAAATTATTCAGCGGAAAAATAAATAATATGACATTTATTCTAATACAAGCAAAACTTCCAAAATTTGACATCAAATGCGTATGTATTCGTAAATACATATTTTGGAAACTGCCCACATATGTTTATATAGGAGGAAACGACCAAGTAAACACTGCATATAAGGTTTAAATGGAAAAACCTAACACCAAAACAATCTACAGAATTTTTAAAACATTAATCAAAGCGTGAAACCACAAACTCACATCTTGAACCAAACTTGCTTTTTTTTATGTTTGCAGGCATATATATATAAAAAAATATATATATTATTAAACTTTTGAACAACACACACACACATTAAACACAAACACAACAAACCACTCTATATATATATATATATATATATATATAAATAGATTTTTGATAGATGAATAGATAGATAAAGATCTGATAGATATATGACTAATAGAAACAGACTTAACGATTAAACTAAATATACCAAACCTCCCGTTTCAAAAAAGTTACCAAAAGCATTTCTAATTACTAGTATAACCATCGTTAGAACTTATCCCTGCTTCCTCTTTCATTGTCTTACTCTCTCCTATTCTCACTTTCCCCACTCTCACTCTCAGGAAGATTGGAAATGCTATGCCTCAACCCTTGACCGTTGTCGTTTGATACCTCAACAATCCTTCAATAAATTGATATCAACAAACACAATTGTTTCATTCTGTTACCTTTCTGCCTTTCCTATTTTTTTCTTTAGATTACAAATTTCGTTTTTTTCAAACAAATAGAAAAATGGAAAATGTTTTTAACAAACAAAACTGTTCATAACCATTTTGGTTCTATAGTCGAGGTGCAACCCCGAAACGAAGACATCTTTGTCGTGGGTAAATTGTTTTTTATCTATATGAAGAAATCATAATAAATAAATATTTTCTACTACCCAGTTTTCTTTTGAATTAATGCAGTGAACGTTGGAATTTATATATTATTTTCTCAGATATATATATATATATATATATATATATATATATATATAATTATAAATTAATTGATTTAAAATATGTTTTTTTTTTCGCTACAGTTCTAACCATCAAAACGAAGCTTAAAGCTTCGAATTTAATTTTGTAATTAAATTAAAAGACATTAATTCCATTTCATCCCCCACGAGGGTAACTTATTCTTAAAATTACTGGGTTTTAAAGTGTAGTTTTCACAAGGAGGCTTGAGAACTAAGTCGGTTTCGAACAAAACGTTGATCTTGAAATAATAGTTAATGACGCAGCAATCTAGTTGTGTGGGCTTAATGTCCGACATCAACACAAAATATGCGACTGCTACTACTACTACTTTTGGGACCAGTAACAATAGGTATGTTCTAGTATAAAGGCACTGCAAAAATTCTGGGGGTCAAGGATACAGAGATATTCATTCATCCAGACGGGGGGTGGTTGCATGTTCCCTGTAAAGAGTTACTCCAATGTGACCGTTAAATGCATGTCGTCTGGATTTTTAAAAAAAGATTTATTGTTAACCAAAAATTGTAACGGCATTTTTTTCTATTTGTATACTTAAAGATTTAATGGGGTGTTTTTAGGTTAGAATCGTTTTATTTAATCTACGATTTTAAAAATATTTTCCTTTTAATTTTTAATATACTATACCAAGTAAAGTAAAATCCTCAGTATGCAAAAAAATCAAGTATATGTATATTACCAGGTACAATTTTTTAAATTTATAAACAATATATATATATATATATATAAAAATATATTATAAAATGTATATTTAAAAATTTTTCATTAATGTATTTTCAAGTTTTGTCTATTTTAAATAAGTTCCTTTCATATTTAAAACAACATGCCTGTACACAATTCGGAAAATCCTTGTTGAAAACACAATTATACTTAAATAAATAAACAAAAAAAAATGAAATCTCCAATTGAAACCTATCTGAACAAAATAAACTATGAAATTCCAGAAATATCCTTAAATGCCATTGGTTTATATCAGCCATTGGTTTTATACCATCGGCTTTCCATACTTAATACTTCTCGTTTTTCACTCTCGCGTGGTCATGTGTGACCTCACGAGCTGCGATTTTCGCTTCCGCGTCTCGTATATACGAGTTTGTCGTTACTTGGAGATTTTCATGCAGCAAGGGCGGATTATCATTGTTGTTTCATCCGTGTGTTGTTTGATTTATTGAAATTGTCATCTTTGATAATGGCGTATGTAAGCCGAAAGCTTAGATTGGATTTAAACATGTATCAATATGGAGAATCCCTTTCGTCTTTCAACGATAATGTGATTAAGCTTATCAGACAATATGAAAGGAACTTACTTAAAATAAATAGACAAAACTTGTCGATATTATTTAATGAAACATGCATTATATATATATATATATATATATATATATATATATATATATATATATTGCACTGTAAAATTTCTACACAATTGCAGTCGTGTATCAACACATATCAATGCGTCTTATCAAGCGATTGTAAATTACTGGTGAGTGGACGATTTATTTTGATTTAAAAGCAAAATATAACCTCTTTTTTTCGAAAAAAGGACATAAGGTTTGAGGGCTTTACCCTGATCAACCAATCAAATATGACCTAAGTTAAATTTAAACTAAGCGAAGAGACAAAAACTAGAAATTATAACTTAGTTTTAATGTGTTTCTGTAGATTGGCAGCTAACAACAACCAAACATTGACTCTAAAGCTGATACATATGGCTACATAAAATATACAAACCGGACAATCCATCTTACTAAGTAATAAAAGGTGGGGGAGGGGTAGAGAGGTAATTTAATTAAATGCTAAACATGTTATATGCTTTGGAAATTTCCTATATTAAAATTTTTGTAGTTGATACATTAAATCTTAAGAAACTAGTAAATAATTTAAACGTATACAATTATTTGGCAAATTATTATGTAACTATTGAATAAAGATTCTTCCTATAAGATGTCAATAACACTAACCAATCAATGTAAAAATGTCGAAAATAGCAACCAAATACCAATACATCCGTACAAGATGTTACTAATACTACCAGGAGATTAATACAAGATTATATTAAATCCAAATAAATTTTACAAATCGAAAGGTAAATTATATATGGTGTAACGCAGTACAACTAAAATATAAGAAAAAGCATAATCAAATACCAAAGTTTAACTAAATTGTAAGGTAAAAGTTAAACTATGTTTACAATTTACAGTTAATTCACTTCTTTGATTTAATAAGGAATGTTTATTGAATCTGATAATTTCCAATTTTGCATGTAAGCACAAAAGATACGGTTCATATAAATATCTACGTGTCCTTGTTGCTTTTAAAATTTTTCATTTCAACTTTGGAGTCGTATTATCATCTTTTAAACTCAAAAAATTTTAGAAAGTGATGTATTATTTCTGTAAGTAGTATTGGTGAAGGACAAGATATACTGATACCAACTACTCTTGAAAGAATTCTTAATACTACCAATATAAAATTTTTCAATCGTCGGATTCTCTATTGTAGAAATAGTACAAAGATAAACAAGAGATTTAGTTAAACATTTGTTTGGCAATGGGCATTGGTCAGAATTCCTACAATTACATTAGCCAGTATCATTAATTATATCTTTCTTGGAATGTGTATTATGATCTAGATTATTAAATTGGTTTAAAATTTTATTATTGTGTAACTTTATAATCTTCACAAGTTTATCAGTTTTAATGTGTTTCTGTTAAATATTTTACTAAGATGGTTAGGAAAATGTTTATCAATCAAATGGAGGAACTTATGGCCTAGCTTAGTACTGACCAATTGATTAAATGGTGGTGTGTACCAAATGGTCTTCCTATTTCTGTTTCTTTTCTTTGGACCACTATCATATTTTCTAAACTTGATTTCAGCGTACTTATAACTGATATTCTTTAAAACTTTATTATACACACCGCTAATTCCTCGAATTTTAAAGACCAACTCCATCATCGAATTTAAAAGCCAAGTTGAACACTCCTAATTTAAAATACCCATTCGAATTCATCGAATTTGAAAGACCCATTCCAAATACTCGAATTTAAAATACCCATTCGAATTCATCGATATTAAAAAATACCCAAATTCAATTTTATTCAAATCCTCGAATATAAGACCCACTCCAAATACTCGAATATAAAAGACCCATTCCAAATACTCGAATTTAAAATACCCATTCGAATTCATTGAATATAAAAGACCCATTTCAAATACTCGAATTTAAAATACCCACTTGAAATCCTCGAATTTAAAAAACCTACTCAAACTTTAATTACTGGAAATTATTTCAAATTAGTCCAAAGGAACTCCATTAAATCTGAAAATAAACAAATCTCCCGTTCTTTATTTTTTAGTTTTATCTGAGGCCAAAGACTAGAGGGTCTTTGGGGGTCTCCTATACTCTTGGGGCCCCTGGGCTTCAGCTTATACAAGCTCATAATTAAATCTGGCACTGCATGTATGTAATGTATATGTATATATGTTTGACTGACGTATATGTGCTTGTCCTACTTAATGCACGCACACATACATGCACACACACATATATACACAATTTGACTAATTTCGGAATAAGATATTGGAATAATACATACCCCTCACACTCATTCTGAACAACACATACCCTGGGATGAACAATAAAATCATAACGTTGGAGACAAGGAAAAAAGTTAACCTTTTAAACCCTAAAACATCAGATAATCATATAGTTTAATTGCACTTTTTAGAAATTATTCAGTCAGAAATAGCGTTATATTTTAAAGATTTTAAATTTTGTTGAAATAGTTTTCAGTCTGTCATTTTAAAATATAAATTTGCAAATGCACACAGGAACATAATTTGAATGAAACTGAAATGGTCATTTGTGTTACAAGGATTAATTTCCCTTTCTCCCTGGCAACAACCCCTGGTTAACAGGAAAAGAGTAGAAGCCGAAATGTGCGTCTCTTTGAAGTCATTTTTATGATCCCTTCTGTATATAAACTCAATATATTTTCTAATAAACGTTATTTTAAATCGACAATCTAGAAAAGAGTTCCACAAATGTAGGAGAAAAAAAAACTCTTATCATCGAACTTACGGTTGCAACGAGGAATTTCACCTGGTAAATTATGGAACCTAACTGCCAATCTAGTACTGTCTTGAAATTTATAAAATCGAGGTACTAAAATGGAAAACTCATGAGAACATCCACAGTTTAGATGCATTGTTTACAGGCCAACACTTAGGCAAAACCAAGTACACGATATCAGATTTTATTATGTAATATTTTTGCAATAAAACAAAATACACACAATTTGACTCATTTCGGAATAACATATTGGAATAATACATACGCCTCACACTCATTCTGAACAACACATACCCTGGGCTGAACAATAAAATCATAACTTTGGAGACAAGGAAGAAGAAGAAAAAATAAAGTTAAGCTTTTAGACCCTATGGTTCTATCGGACTTTTTAGAAATTCTGTAATAGAGTCATATTTTAAAGATTTAAATTTTGTTGAAATATTTTTGGGTCTGTCGTTGTATTAAAATAAAAAAATAACCACCTGGAGGTGGTTCATTAGGCCTTCATTTATATATTAGCATTCATTAGGCCTTCATTTGTAGATTAGCATTCATTAGGCCCCGATTTGTAGATGAACATTCATTAGGCCTTCATTTGTAGATAAACATTCATTAGGCCTTCATTTGTGGATAAATATTCATTAGGCCTTCATTTGTATATTAGCATTCACTATGCCTTCGTTTTTAGATTAGCATTCATTAGGCCCCCATTTGTAGATTAGTATTCACCAGGCCTTCATTTGTAGATTAGCATTAATTAGGCCTTCATTTGTAGATTAGCATTCATTAGGCCTCCATTTGTAGATGAACATTCATTAGGCCTTCATTTGTAGATGAACATTCATTAGGCCTTCATTTGTAGATAAATATTCATTAGGCCTTCATTTGTAGATAAATATTCATTAGACATTTGTATATTATTCATGAGGCCTTCGTTTTTAGATTAGCATTCATTAGGCCCCCATTTGTAGATTAGCAGGCCTTCATTAGCATTAATTAGGCCTTCATTTGTAGATTAAACATTTGGCCTCAATTTGTACATGAACATTCATTAAGCCTTCATTTGTAGATAAACATTCATTAGGCCTTCATTTGTAGATAAATATTAATTAGGCCTTCATTTGTAGATTAGCATTCATTAAGTCATTTTGTAGATTAAACACTACATCTTTGTGCAAATTAATTGAAACAAAACGAATAATTATGTTATTACTTTTTATTTTTTGTATTTTCTCAGTGAAACATGACCTATTACACATGTTAGTACTTCGTATGTCCATTCCACGAAGTCTTTCCTTGTAGATTGACTACAGATTTTCCATTGGATTTTAATCAGGAGAGTTTCCGATCCAGTTTATAGTACTTTGCTCACTAGTAAGGCTTGCCAGTGTGTCCACGCAGAGTTACAATTTGTGTACGCTACCCTGGAAAAACGTCCATCGCAGACAATGGCCGTAGGACAACTAATCAACAGTCGAGACAATAGTGTCTGTGTGTGATGAAAATCTGATGCAATCACGGATGATGCAATATTTTTCAAGGCGAAACAAATGTCATCATTGATGTAATGGAATAACCTAAACCATGAGTGACTACCCTATCGGTATTAACGACCTATAAGTATCTGTAAGTCAATGGACTACAGAGTCTAGCTGGAATCTGTTACTCAGCTCTTAGCTGTTGTTGAACTCTGCCTTTGGGCAGAGAGGGACTCGAACGAGGGTATGCCGAAGGGCAGAGTCTCATCCGGGGAGGTAGACAGACCCGAACCCACTTATGCGGGGTTTACAGGGAATTTGGGGCCGAGCCTACGGGCTCGGGTTTCCCCACATTAAATTCGGCCTTGTGTTACCTTTTACCCCGTGAGGAGGTTGGTAATTATTACTAGCTGGGTAAGACTCAGACTTACGCGAGAACTACTGACCTTCTAATGTTAGCATTCACTACTGGATTGACTTGCGATGACCTTGCGCATAACTGTTACCTTTATTCTTATTGTACTAGTTTTATCCATCTTGTTTTTCAAGTCTCTATTTCTATTAGAACGGAATATAACAATCATACCCACCGAAAATAGATTCATATTACTGCACACCACTGCAAATGACCTAATCTGAGAAAAAAATAGAAATCAATTACACCCTGACACTCCAGTGGGTCTTAAACTGACAGTATAGTGAAAGAAAGGAAACTAAAGCAGTTGTTTCAATTAATTTGCACAAAGGTGTACACGAAAAAAGATGCATTTTTGGATGAAGCTAAAACAATGAAACCTTTCAACTAAAATGGTTAATGATTTTGGAAGTCAGCCAATATATTTAATTCAAGATTCCTTGCGTATGAACAGGCATCAAAATCTAAATGCGTCACCATTTCAATGCTTATTTTGATGACCCATTTAGATGTTGATGCATCGAATTTAAATAGACGGGCCCAGATCCTCTAAATGATTTCCAATTAGTTCAAAGGCGCCCCATTAAATCCGAAAATAAACAAATCTCCTCTGTTTATTTTTTTTTTTTTATATATATTTTTTAGTTTTATTCGCGTGCACCTGATGAAGGCCGGAGGATACAACAACTCAACCTCTGTGAAAACAACAACAAAGATAAGGAAAATAATGTAAACAAACGGCTCGTATTATTATAGAGCCTGACAGAGTACTGCTTTAAACTTTGGTTCCAAATGAGAAGAAAGAAAAAAAAATATAGGTAAGAGGAATTAAGAATGAACAATCAATAAAAAAAAGGCTTCTTATCTTGCAAGTGAAATAATGCATTCCATCACTCACCAGGACCTAAAAAAAAAAAAATCCCAGCATGCTTTGCGATTTCTATTTAGGATTTTTATCTAACGTTTTTCTTTTTGCATCTTTAAGTGAAGAGTTCTCTTTTCTTGTTCTTTTTACTATTACGCATGCGCACTCAGGCTTTGTACATTTATTATTACTTTCACCGCCATTTTTTTTTTTCGGCGTAGTTTTCCTGGTACGTGCGTGAGTGCGTTGTTCTACGAGCATTAACCTTTGTTGGACCTACTCCCTTTGCTTTCAAGATGAATACGAAATGCAGAGAGTGAAGTGAGGGAGGGAGGAGAGAAGAAGAAAAGAGAGAGAGAGAAAGAGAGAGAGGAGGCGGAAGTGAAAGTGCGGAGAAGAGACATAGAGGAATAAAGAAAGAGAGGAAAGGCAATGTGGAGAGAGAAAATAAAGACAGTGCAAATAGAGGGAGAAGTGACAAAGAAAGACAGAGGAGGAGATGAGGGAGAAAGGAGAAGGAATAAGAAGACATGGAGAGAAGGTGAGGGAGAGAAGATGGGAGAGAGATGAGCTGTAGAGAAAGAACGGGCTAAAGATTGAGAACGAAAGGGGGAGGAAGTCGAAAAGAGTGAGAGGAGAACAGGTAGAAAGAAGAGGAGAGTTTGAGAAGTAAAGCAGAGAAGGGGGGGGAGTTTGGCGAGGAAAGAGGAGAGGATAGAGAAGGAATGAGAATATAGGGAGAAAGGAAACGTGAGATTAGAAAGGAGGAAAGGGAAGACAGAGGGAAACGATAGGAGATTGGAAAGAGAAGATAGATCTGGAGAAGAATGAAGAGAGACTCGGGAGAGAAAGAGAGAATAGAGGAAGAAAAGGAAAAGGAGAGAGAGAGAGAGGAGTAAGAAATAAGGAACGTGAGAGGAGAGGTGTGAGCAAATGGCAGAAAGGAGGAGGAAATCTAGAGAATGAGAGAGAGAGAGAGAGAGAGAGAGAGAGAGAGAGAGGTAGAGAAAAAGGGACTCCTTTCTTGACTTCAGTAGCCATTGATAATATAACGGAAATTCAGTTTGTTAAAGAACGAAAAACAGATTGAGAACGGGAGAGTAAGGAGGAAAAAGAAGGGAACAGCGATAGAGAACGTGAGAGGTATATCAGAGAGGGGGAGAGTTTGTTGAGGGCAGAGGATAGAGAAGCAATGAGAACATAGGGAGAAAGAAAAAGTGATAGGAGGCGGGAAAAGGGAGGAGAATTATGGAAGAAAGGAGAGTAATGGAAAGAGTAGAGAGGGAGAGGAAAAGGAGAAGAAGCAGAAAGGAGATGAAGAGGAGTGGGAGAGAAAGAGAGAAAAGCAGGAGAAGAGAAGAAAGAGAGAGATATAGAAGAGGGAAATAAGGAGTAAGGGAGGAGAGTGAGAAGCATATCAGAGAAGGGGGAGTTTATTGAGGGAAGAGGAGAGGATAGAGAAGCAATGAGAATATAGGGAGTAAAAAGTGAGAGAAGGCAGGAAAGGGAAAGGAGAGAAAAGAGAGGAGAATGATGGAAGAAAGGGGAGTGATGGAAAGAGTAGAGAGAGAGAGAGATAGAGAGAGAGGGAGAAGAAGCAGAAAGGAGAGGAAGAGGAGTGGGAGATAAAGAGAGGAAAACGGGAGAAGAGAGAGAGAGAGAAATAAAGAGTAAGAGAGGAGAGGGTGTGAAGCATATTGAGGAAAGAGGAGAGGATAGAGAAGCAATGAGAATATAAGGAGAAAAAAGTGAGAGAAGGCGGGAAAGGGATGAAGGTAAAAGAGAGGAGTGTGATTGAAAAAAGGAAAGCAAAGATAGAGAGAGGAGTGGGAGAAAAAGCAGAAAGAAGACGACGAGGTGTGGGGAGAAAATTGGGGGGAGAGGAGAAGGAGAGAGTCAAAGAAGAGAGAAATAAAGAGTAAGAGAGGAGAGAGGGAGTGAAAAGTAGATGAAAGAAGAAGGATAGATTGGAAGAGAGAGAGAGAGAGAGAGAGAGAGAGAGAGAGGGGTAGAGAGAGAGGGGAGTAGAGAAAAAGGCACTCACTTCTTGACTTTTGTAGCCCTTGATAATATAACTGAAATTCAGTTTGTGGTCAATACCATTAACCTTTTGCCTCGAGAAGAAGCCATTGGTTGCAACATTGGCCAATGAAATTGGTGTGCAGGGAAAATTACTGGAAGAGACTAGAATCCTTATTACTTCTTCAACTCCTCGACAGTTACTCTCGGCCATGTGACCCCCTATAGCCCTTAGACGAACGTCTTTCTCACACCCTCCTTCTGTGATATCCTAGAGAGAACCAGTTCAAATCCTCACGGGCAGTTGTTTATATATACACTACGTTTTAAAAAAATGATATCTAATAACTTGACCAATTCTCCTTCAAATGATCTCCAGGGTGTTACCACCTGTTAGGGTCCCATCTATGGGAAAAGAGTTAACCTTGAAATTGGAAAACACTATGAAATTATAAAGATACGTTTTTATTGTAAGATTAACAGCAATAAATTTTTGTAAAAGAAAGGACTAATGTTAACAAGAAAATTAAATTTCGGTATTAAATGACCCATAAAGTGTTGATATGTCACTAAACAAACAAAACTAAAAGCTGAGTATCATTTACCATGTATTCAATTGTGAAAGCAAAATAACATATCATATTTTCATTACTTTAGAACTCCTAAGAAAATTAAATTTCGGCATTAAATGACCAATAAGGATTTGATATGCCGCTAAGCAAATAACCTTTTAATTGATCCCAGATTTTAACAGCATGTGTATAAACAACTCAAAATTATGTATCTGTCTATATTTCTGAGATGAGGTATTATGTACACTATTTATATGATTCGGAATATTGTCCTCATCTTTGTTGCCATATTTATCACAGCGTTTCGGCCGTTGCCTTCTTCTTGGTTGGAATGTCGAACTGAACCCTTTATTTCGCGCACTGGGGTAGACTGTTTTAGATCCACGTGCCATGTCTAATGGATGTCAATTATCAGTTATCTCCTGTTAATTCCCCTCTAAGGTCGTGGAGAACTTGGTGATGTAAATAGTGTACATAAAACCTCATCTCAGAAATATAGACAGATACTGAAAGGCCGAAACGTTGTAATAAATATGGCGATAAAGATGAGGACAATAGTCCGAATAATGTAAATAGTGTACATAAAACCTCATCTCAGAAATATAGACAGATACTGAAAGGCCGAAACGTTGTAATAAATATGGCGATAAAGATGAGGACAATAGTCCGAATAATGTAAATAGTGTACATAATACCTCATCTCAGAAATATAGACAGATACTGAAGGGCCGAACGTTGTAATAAATATGGCGACAAAGATGAGGACAATAGTCCGAATAATGTAAATAATGTACATAATACCTCATCTCAGAAATATAGATAGATACTGACAGATATATATATATATATATATATATATATATATATATATATATATATATATATATATATATATATATATATATATAGTTAATTCCTAAACTGTGGTCAAAACACTATGAAAGTGTAAAAATAGGCTTTCATAGCAGCAATACATTTTGGTAAAAAAATTATTACCAGCAATAAATTTTTGAAGAAAAAAATTATTTCCAACAATACATTTTTGAAGAAAAAAATATTACCAGTACTACATTATTGAAGGTAAAACATTACCAGCAATAGATTTTTGGAAAAAATATTACCACCAATAAATTTTTGTAAATAATTTTTGTAAATAATTATTACCAGCAATATATTTTTGAAGAAAAAATATTAGAAGGAAGACATTTTAGAAGAAAAAATTTTTGAAGGAAAGATATTAACAGTAATATATATTTTGAAAAATTTTTTTTACCAGCAATAAAAAGCTTGTCGGCATTAAATAACCCATTGAAACCAAACCAAACCAAAAAAAACCTTATCTAAGCCGAAGCGTCTTGTCATTTGTGGAGAGTTATCAAGGTAAATGCAAGGATATTATTTTACATCAATTATTTATGGACAACAATAAAAATTACGTAAGGTTTTCAAAATTCTTGAAAAATTAACGTTTAAAATTTAAAAAAAAAAAACTACCAACATTGTTATTCTTTTCTATAAAGACTTGTTTAAATAACAGAACCACATCACTTGAGGACATTGAACGGCATCAACAACACAAAAATAATGATATAATCAAAATTTTGATTTTCCATACTATTTCAAACAAAAGATTAGGAAGGAAACTCCCATCAATACTGGAAAGAGTGATAACAGCTACTGGACTTGAGAAGCGAAAATAATGACATAATCAAGATGTTGACATTCCACACTACTTCAAATAAAAGGTTAAGAAGGAAACCTCCAACAATACTGGAAAGAGCGATAACAGCTACTGGGCTTGAGAAGAGAAAATAATGACATAATCAAGATGTTGACTTTCCACACTACTTCAAATAAAAGGTTAGCAAGGAAATCCCTTTCAATACTGGAAAGAGTGATAACAGCTACTGGGCTTGAGAAGACAAAATAATGACATAATCAAGATGTTGACATTCCACACTACATCAAACAAAAGGTTAGGAAGGAAACCTCCAACAATACTGGAAAGAGCGATAACAGCTACTGGGCTTGAGAAGAGAAAATAATGACATAATCAAGATGTTGACTTTCCACATTACTTCAAACAAAAGGTTAGCAACGAAATCCCTTTCAATACTGGAAAGAGTGATAACAGCTACTGGGCTTGAGAAGACAAAATAATGACATAATCAAGATGTTGACATTCCACACTACATCAAACAAAAAGGTTAGGAAGGAACCTCCAACAATACTGGAAAGAGCGATAACAGCTACTGGGCTTGAGAAGAGAAAATAATGACATAATCAAGATGTTGACTTTCCACATTACTTCAAACAAAAAGTTAGCAACGAAATCCTTTCAATACTGGAAAGAGTGATAACAGCTACTGGGCTTGAGAAGAAAAATAATGACATAATCAAGATGTTGACATTCCACACTACATCAAACAAAAGGTTAGGAAGAAACCTCCAACAATACTGGAAAGAGCGATAACAGCTACTGGGCTTGAGAAGAGAAAATAATGACATAATCAAGATGTTGACTTTCCACATTACTTCAAACAAAAGGTTAGCAACGAAATCCTTTCAATACTGGAAAAGAGTGATAACAGCTACTGGGCTTGAAGAAAAATAATGACATAATCAAGATGTTGACATTCCACACTACATCAAACAAAAGGTTAGGAAGGAAACCTCCAACAATACTGGAAAGAGCGATAACAGCTACTGGGCTTGAGAAGAGAAAAATAATGACATAATCAAGATGTTGACTTTCCACATTACTTCAAACAAAAGGTTAGCAACGAAATCCTTTCAATACTGGAAAGAGTGATAACAGCTACTGGGCTTGAGAAGAGAAAATAATGACATAATCAAGATGTTGACATTCCACACTACATCAAACAAAAGGTTAGGAAGGAAACCTCCAACAATACTGGAAAGAGCGATAACAGCTACTGGGCTTGAGAAGAGAAAATAATGACATAATCAAGATGTTGACTTTCCACATTACTTCAAACAAAAGGTTAGCAACGAAATCCCTTTCAATACTGGAAAGAGTGATAACAGCTACTGGGCTTGAGAAGAGAAAATAATGACATAATCAAGATGTTGACATTCCACACTACATCAAACAAAAGGTTAGGAAGTAAACCTCCAACAAAACTGGAAAGAGCGATAACAGCTATTTCGCCTAAAAATTCTTTTAATAGAATTATTTCATGAATATCTATAAATGCCAAAAGTTTCCTTATAAGGAAACGGCTAATATTACCATTACAAGTACCGCTTATCATCATCATAATCATCATATTTCTTGTTTTCGGTTCCCTGTCCCTTCATAGCGTTGGCGAGCATGGCTCTCCATAACGTTTCTTATAACCCTAAGGAACGTTTAACTCTTATTATCTCTCCCGTGTCGCCGCCCCGATAACCGAATTAGGTAGGTTACTTGTCTCTTTTTCCTTTGATATATCCTGTGAGTATTAAATTTTCCAAACCATCTTTCCTCATAATATGCCACAGAATTTCTTCTTCTTCTTCTTTGTGCGAAGGCGATCATGGCTCTCCACAACTGCCTATCGTTTTGTGGCCCTTAACAGCTTGTCTCCCTTTTCCCCCGTACCATCACCAAAGTTAAGCAACGTTGAGCCTGGTTAGTACTTAGATGGGCGACCACTTGGGAATACCAGCAGCTGTAAGCTTGCATATGCGGGTGGTGTAATGAATTATGTCTCGGAATTGTTAATCGGAGAGCCGAGTTCCAATTCCGGTTGGGTTCGTTAAATTCACTTACTCGCAAATACCCTTGGGAAAGAAATGAATTCACCTCTTCTCCCCCCCAGCTATGGGTTAAGTAGTAAGACTTGCATCACTAAAACGATTATTATCCCCCCCAAAATAAATAAAATTGCGTATAAAATATTTAGATTTCGGCATTAAATGACCCATAGAGTTGTTGATATGCCTACTTGCCTTCCTTCAATCATATTCTTGCTTCTCTTTTTGCTTGTTTTTGACATATTTTTTCTTTCTGTTTTTTTTTTCTTTCCTTTCTTGTCTGATCCTTTGGAAGGGACCCATTTTTCTATTTTCTTGGAATTGTTAATCGGAGAGCCGTGTTCCAGTTCCAGTTGGGTTCGTTATATTCACTTACGCACAAATACCCTTCCCCCCCAGCTATGGGTTAATTAGTAAGACTTGTATCACTAAAAAGATTATTATCTCAAAAAAAAAAAAAAAAAATCTTACAATCTAAAAATATTTTCTGGCTTTAAATAACCTGCAAATCGGTTTACTGTTATCTTGTCGCAGCCCCTTACAGCCTCTTTCCCACCGACACCATGTTGCCTGCCTGTGATACTCTATCGTTGGTTCCACAGCAGATGTTGAGATGTGCTCTATTCCTTAAATGGTAAAAACGAATCAATCAATCAAAACCAAGCCGACAGCTGAAATTTCTTGGACACAATGATTCCTCATTATGCGTAAAAGAAATTTTAGCTGTTTTGATTCTGAATATAACGTTGGTTCTATGTGTCATGCCAGAAGGTTTTTCCCGTCTGAGTCCATCTTTCAAATCTACAAATCAACCATTGGTCCTTGCATTGAATACTGCTGCCACATATAGTCTTCTGCTCCCTCTGTTCATCTCGAAGTTCTCGACAGAATCCAGAGACGGATATGCAATATAATAGGTTCTGATCTGGCATCTCGTCTACAGTCACTTTCTCACAGACGTGATATTTTCCCCTCTGTCTTTTCTACAAACATTTTCATGGCAACTGCTCTGTTCGAGCTACTTTCACTGGTACCCCCAACTGCATGAATTTAAACGTGCTACTAGGTTGGCAACTAGGTCCCACCCTTTCACTGTCGAAACAGTTAAATGTAACCGCCTCTTCTACTCCAACAGCTTCTTCTCTCGCACTTCCCGACAGTAAAACTCCCTTCCTCTTACTTGCTTCCCTGATAGCTATACTCTTCAAATATTCAAATGTAATGTCAATCGACATCTTCTGATGCCTTGATCCTGATCCCGGTCCTTCTCTATATCCTTTCCTCAACCCCCCCTCTTTACTCTTGCTCTCTGTAACCCCTTTGCGTGCTAGTGGCACTCTTGCCTTGCTTGAAGTGAAATGCTTTAAAATGTGTTCCTTTTACCATTTTCTTCATAAGATACCCTCTTTATTTATACGCTTTGTCTATGGAATTCTCAGTATCCTTCTGTAGAACCACATTTCTGTTGACTCCAGTTTCTTGTGGTAAGGTTGTCCAGCATTCCCTGTCATGCAAGAGGATTGGTATGACATACCTATTAAACACTTCGTCTATAACGAAATTTTCCCGTTTCTTAATATTTTCTTAACTTTTGGAAGGCATCTTTCCCTAATCAGATGCGTGTTCGGATTTCGGAGTCACATTTTCGATCCTCTGTATAGTTACTACTTTTTCAGAAAGTTTTCCAAAGTTATATTCTCAGCATCCTTCTGTAGAACTACATCTCTGTTGCTTCGGGTCTCTTCATCTGTGAGGAAATTGTCCAGTATTTACTGCCATAGGTATAGCTGGACACTCGTATTCTGTACCTGTCTACTGGGGTGGCTAGCCGATCCCTATTGCAGACGCTTGCTCAGGCGCATTTGTGTTTATTCAATCCCAACAGTATAACTGTGGATTATACTGCAACTATGCTGAGCAGACCTTAGCTATAGTTTCTGGGAAAGAGCGTGTTATCTAGCGTGATCAACAATTTGAACAAGGACCGTGTCCTCAAGCCCTCAGCCACGATGACTTGTGACTTCGCGCTAGCACGGCTGTCGATAGCCGTGCTAGTCATTATCGCCACACAGTGTTGACCTTAGTCATTTTTATATTTATATACATATATACATATATGTGTAAAATTTCATATAAGTTATATCTGTAAAAGGACAACGTGAATAGGACTGTCGACTGGGGTTTCAGAATACGCCGACTGCATCTCTGCGGGTTAGGGTTAAGACCCCCTTCCAGATGAGGCGGCCTGGGTATGACGATAAACTATATCCGCGTCCTTGGTATGACGAAATATTGAAAATATTTTTTATCTCAGCTCACAAATGTTGACTGAATTATAAAGCTGAGAAATGCTGAATAAACTTTTAGCTTTTGGAAGAGTATTTCAAAGAGAAAAGTATTTGTTGCTTCTTTGGAAATGTTTTGTATGTTTTTAATGGAGTTTGGAAAATTTTGTACGTACGTGCATGCGTGAATATATTTTTAACATCTGACCGCACATGGTCGAGACGGGATCCTTTAAGGTTACATCTTCGCAGGAAAAGAGAAGAGAAAAAAAGAAGAAGAATAAGCAAGCTTGTGTCTGCTATTTATAATTAATTTAATCACGTGGTAGGCTCCCAGGAATATGGCGGGAAAACTGGACTTGGTCACGCGCTGGAAAAAATATTTATACGTGGGTGGATTGGAACACCCACTTGTGTGTTTATTGACCATTTAGAAGTTGAGATTTCTTGAAAATATGTATGAAGCTGGGTAAGCTCTTTGATCCACTTTTTGCACAGATTTGTACAAAATTCAACATTGATAAGAAAGTGGTAGCGGGATGCTAAAAAATTGCCAACAATATTTATCAACATCGTTCTTTTTTCGTATCTTAAATTTGTTTCGTCTATGTCTTCCTTTAGTCGTTTTCCCCTTTTTGTTTTCTTCACGCATGCGCAAGGGAATGTGTTATTCTGACATCTCTTTGTTGCTCGTCACGAGAATGTTTTGTTCTCTGTAATGCTTGGCATGGTGCACCGAATTCGTTGCTAACACATTTGATGCCTTTTCCCTTGTCATTCTTTGAAAAATTGTGCTTTATTATAAAATTGTCTCCATTTTTGAATGTCATCGTCTGAAGTCGTTTTCAAAAACTCCCATCATGCATCGTTTTTCAAAGCCGCTTAGTTGTTTTTTTCACGAAATGATTGAAAAAAAGTTGTAGCAAAAAGTTAAAAAGAAAAAGGAAAAGGGAAATAAAAGAGAGAAAAAAAATAGAAGAAAAACGAAATAAGAAAAATGATAATTTGACGAAGAAAAAGAAAGAAATATGGTCTTAAGATGGTCGAAAGATGGTGAAAAGAAATAAGGCGACTATAAGGGTAAAAAAAAAAGAAAATTTATAGAATGGGTGGTGTTAACGTTCTGGAGACTGACTCCATGTATCCTCGCGGGTTAACGTTTCCTGCTGACATGAAGCGGAAAGATTATATTGAATAAGTTATTTGGTTTGTTGCAACAATCAAGTCTTAACAAAATTTTAAAAATGTAAGCAAATCTTGTAAAAAATAATTATTCATATATTAAAAAAACTTTCTTTTTAAAGACAATCATTTCCATAATATTTCTTAATGATAAATGCAATTAAAAGTTTTTCAAATCAAATAAAGTTTTAGTTTTATTGCATTTTTTATTTTACGATTCAGAGCAGATTTATAGTAACTGTCTGTCCTGGTTAAGACGATAAAATACATCTGGCGTCCTGCTTAAGACGATAAACTACATCCACGTCCTGGGTAAGACGATAAACTACATCCGCGTCCTGGGTAAGACGATAAACTACATCCGCATCCTGGGTAAGACGATAAACTACACCTGGCATCCTGGTTAAGACGATAAACTACATCCACGTCCTGGTTAAGACGATAAACTACTTCCGCGTTCTGGTTAAGACGATAAACTTACATCCGCATCCTGGGTTGACGATAAACTACATCCGCGTCCTGGGCAAGACCATAAACTACGTCCAACAGCAAGGCCTCTGATCAGGCGGTTTTGAGGACCTCTTAATTGCTGGTGTTCCCAGGTCCACCTTGACCCGAGGTGGGAGCACCTGTTCGGGTGACAGCTATGGGCAAATAGTTAATCCCTCCAACTAGGGTCAAAACATTATGAAAGTGTAAAAATCGATTTTAATACCAGAAATACTTTGTAAAAAATTATTACCAGCAATAATTTTTTGAAGAAATAAACTATTTCTAGCAATACGTTTTTGAAAAGAAGCATTACCAGCTATACATTTTTGAGGAAAATATATTACCAGCAATATTTTTTTGAAAAGAAAAATATTACCAACAATAAAAATTGTGTCTACATTAAATAACCCATTGAGGTTGATATGCCGTAAAACAAACAAAACCAAAGAGCAAATATCAGCGGAGATTATCGAGAACAACCGAAGATTGTCGAAAATTCCCGAAGAAAAAATGCGTCGGCAGTCCGAGAGAAAGTCGACAAGAAAGAAGTTTTCTGAGACAAAAAAAAAAAAAAACATAAGCCAAAAAATATTTCTTTTTTTATTTGTCGAAGTATCGGCATATTTTACCGAAAAATCTTTCAGGTTGAATTTCTTTTTTCTTCTTAATCATTAAATAATGTTTTGTAATCTTTGTTTTATGTGAAATTTTTATTTCTCTTTAAAGAAAAAAAATGAAACTTAAAATTGCAGACGACATTGAAACGGAATGAAAAATTGATCTTTTTTATAACGTTTTCTTATTACATTTTTGAAGGAAAAATATAAACAGCAATAAAAATCTTGTCGGCATTAAAAAAACCCATTGAGGTTGATATACCGTAAAACAAAACAAAACAAATAGTAACTGTAGGTCCTGTTTTACAAAAATAAATAAATAAATAAAAATAAAATAAATAGATAAAATAAAAGAAAATAATGATTTAAATTCTACAAGAAGTTCTGCTTTTAAACATGGCCTCTTCGATAGGAGTGTACACCAAGAAGGAACAAAGAGCAGTGATCCAAAAATGCTACCTCATCGATGATAATTAGCCATTACTATGTCTTGAGCTTGTTGAATTTACTCATCGGTAAACAGTTGATGAAAAGAGATGGACTCATAACTTTGCCATGGATATCTGTGTGGGAGTGTAACGAATTTGGCTTGAATTTGAAAGTCAGAAGCTAAATAAATGTAAAATTATATTGAATCACTTACTTAGTCTGTTGCTACAATCAAGTCTTAATTAAAATTTTAAAAATGTAAGCAAATCTTGTAAAAATTCCTTATTCATCTAATAAAATTTTTGTAAAGACATTATCTTGTACATAAAAGCAATTAAAAGTTTTTCAATCAAATGTTTTAGTTTCATCGCATTTTTCTTTTTACAGTGTAACAAACCTAAAGTTATGTTATAGCAAAAGTTCAGATAATTTTTGACTTACTCTCTCATATATATATATAATATATATATATATATATATATATATATATATATATATTAGCAGCATGGCCCGGCGTTGCTCGTGCTTGATTCAAAAATCGTATGACTCATACATCAATCGCTATCACTTGACTTAAAATATGTTTGCCCTTCCTTGCCTTTTTTAAAGGAGTGCCCTTTGCCGTGCTGATGTTGCTACATGCCTTACTTCTTGCCTATCTCACACTGCGAATTTTTTCTAAGTTCTATACTAAACATTAAATCTGTTACGAAAAAAGAACTAAACAAAATGAACACAAAACGATCAGCTTTAAAAAAATAACTCGTAACTGGAAAAACCGAATGAAAAAAGAATGTTAACAACAAATACTTTTTTTTATACCTAACCCAGTTCTGCGGAATCAAAATCTTTTTTTTTTTTGAAAGACATTATCTTATTCATAAAAGCAATTAAATGTTTTTCAAATCAAATGTTTCATCGCATTTTTTCTTTTACAGTGTAACAAACCTAAAGTTATGTTATAGCAGAAGTGCAGATAATTTTTGACTTAACCTCTCATATATATATATATATATATATATATATATATATATATATTTTGGATTTAGTTGAACAACATTAAACATAAAAAAACTAAATGAAAGACTAGTTTGTTCAGATTTCATTGGATCCTCACGGGTTCTCTATTACTTTGGCCTTGTGCCAGACAAGTCTAAGTCAAATTTCTAGCATTCATTAAATCTTCCTCTCAGTGGGACATTTTTTTTTATCATTTCACCCCAAGCAAGGCAATAAAGTCACTAAGATGCAAGGGGTTATTGTGCGTGAAAAAATAAGAAAACATTATTAAAGCGAGATAACAATAAAAGATCAAGAATTAAGAACACAGATGATAACGATTGACATTGCATTTAAATTTTTGAAGATCAAAGTTGGCTGGAAAGCAAGAAGCCAGAAGAGACTTCCACAAGCGAGGAGTGCAATAGAAAAAATGTTTAGCATATAACTCTTTTAATCACATGATAGAAGTTTGAGGTTGATCGTGCAAGTTTTCTTGCTGCTGTTACAGTGTGAACATGGCCGCTTCACTAGCAGTGCGCGCCAAGGAGGCACAAAGAGCAGTGATCCAAATCTGAAGAGAAAATGCTACCTCATCGATTAGCCGGTTCACCATTACCATCTCTCGAGGTTACTGAATCTACTCATCAGTGGTGGAGGTTGATGAAAAGAGAGGGACTCATACTTTTGCTAAGGGTATCTGTGTGGAAGGGAGTGTAACAAATTTGGCTTGAATTTGAAAGTCGGAAGTTAAATAAATGTATGATTATATTGAATCACTTACTTAGTCTTCTACTGTCAGTATCTATGCTGAAGACACAACTACTTACTGATTTCTTAATAATATTTCTCATCAGTTCAATAGAGTCAGTTAAGTCCACCACCCCAAATGACCTACAATCTGTTGTCGATTGGGCCAATAAATAGTTTATCTATCTTAACACTCCCGAAAGTAAACCGTTCTCTCTTAATCGTCTGAGAGAACCTTCTATGCCTTCCACCCGCATGGCTGATGCTAACCCTCAGAAAAATGATTCCTTGTTGCCTTTCCGTAGACATGAAGTGGAAAGATTATATTGAATCAATTGCTGGATCTGCTGCTAGGAAAGTTAGTTCTCTGTGTCGTTCTAGACAATTTTTCTCACCTGTGACTACCTTAAAAATGCATGTCTACCATTCGCCCTTGCTTTTCCGTCACATCTGATCTGGTGCTCTTGCTATATAAAATCCAAATAATCTGCAACGTTATTGGTGCTGACCTTGCATCTAGGCTTTGTCACTTTCCCAACGTCTTAACCTAGCTTTCCTGTGCTTTTTCTATAAATACGTTCATGGTAATCGTTCTGATGAACTTTCCTCTATGGTATAAATTGCACATATCGAACAAGTTAGGACTTCGTAGAGACTCTGAGGTATTAGGGTGGCTGTAGTAAGATTGGTAAGTAAGAATGTGGTGTTTTGGTGTAAGGAATAATGTGGTATGTTTGTCAGTGATAATGTCGTGCAAAGTTTAATTTATCATGCCTTTAAAAACGGACATTTTAAAATATATATAAATATAATAATAATTAATTATATAATAAACCTGAAGAAGACAGACATACTATCGAAATATGCTTAAACATTGTGTTGCATCTTCTTAGACTAACGATTTTTGCTAACATGAAGAGGAAAGATTATATTGAATTAATTGCTACACTATTTACATTATTCGGACTATTGTCCTCATCTTTGTCGCCATATTCTGGATATTATAAACCTAATGCCATCAGCATCAGTTTTTTTTACCAGTGCTCATATTGCAATTTTTGCTGTTATTATCGCTTCTCCCAGTCACTTCTTATTACTCGTTCGAATAATGTAAATAGTGTATATAATACCTCATCTCAGAAATATAGTCAGATACTGAATTAATTGCTAGTTCATATACTAGGAAAGTTGGTTCACTGTGTCGTGCGAGACAATTTTTCTCACCAAAATCTCTCTTACATATCTATATGTCTACCATTCGTCCTTGCTTTGAATATTGCCGCCAGACCTAGTTTGGTGCTCTTTCTATATAAAATCTAAAGAATCTGCAATGTTATCGGTCCTGACCTGACATCTCGTCTTCAGTCACTTTTCCACTGCCGTAACGTATCTTCCGTGTGCCTTTTCTATAAATACTTTCATGATAATTGTTCTGATGAACATTCCTCTATGGTATAAATTGTATATATGGGACTAGTTAGGATTTCGTAAAGACTCTGAGGTATTATGGTGACTGCAGTAAGAATGGTAAGTAAGAATGTAGTGTTTTGGTGTAAGGAATACTGTGGTATGTTTGTGTCAGTGATTGTGGCGTGCGAAGTTTAATTATTAGGCAGATGAAGTCCAATATCCCTCATTTCCCCTTTTGGCCTTGTGCCACATTTCTTGTAAATGAGCATCACTTTCCTGTATGGAACTGAGACTTTATGAATTCAAGCGCAATTTAAAATTAATTAATTATCATCGATGAGGTAGCATTTTCTCTGCAGATTTGAATCACTGCTCTTTGTTCCTCCTTGGCGCGCACACTGCTAGTGAAGCGGCCATGTTCACACTGTAACAGCATCAAGAAAACTTGCGCGATCAACCTCAAACTTCTATCACGTGATTAAAAGGTTATATGCTAAACATTTTTTCTATTGCACTTCTCGCTTGTGGAAGTCTCTTCCGGCTTCTTGCTTTCCAGCCAACTTTGATATTCAAAAATTTAAAATTGTCGGCAATGTCTCATCATTTTTTCAGTTGAAATGGCGAGATGCAATCGTAAGTTCTACGCTAACAGTTTGTTTTCTTTTTCATCGCACCCGTGGAAGTCATTATCCAACAAGCGAGATAGTTTCTATAATATTGCTGGGTGGAGAAGTGATAATGTCTGTTCAGCGCCATACGTGATACATGCTTGGAGATTACGTGTCTTGCGATCTTTGACTGACTAGGCAGAAGGTTTTTTCCCGCAGTAGGTTGCCATTTCTTTCTGCGTTAGACCGGTTGCCAAAAACAAGGGGCATAAAACCAAATCTGTCATACTATTTAACCCATAGCTTTCTGGAGAAGTGATGATGTCTGTTCAGTACCATACGTGATACTCGCTTGGGCGATCGTGTCTCTTTCGATTGACGAATGATTAGACAGAAGATATTCCCGCAGTAGGTTGCCGTTTCTTTCTGTGCTAGACTGGCTACCAACCAAGGCTAGAGGACCCAGTCTGTCCTGCTATTCAACCCATATTTTGGGTGGTGGGAATAAGAGACGGATTTATAACATTCCCAAGGGTATCTGCAGTGAAAGTATTTATAGAAAAGGCAGATTACGCCGTTAGGAAAGTGACTGAAGCCGAGATGCCAGGGTCAATATTTTCTGTCAAAACAGATGAACCATATCAATTAAGATCAGCATTTAGAAATATTTAAGTTGAACTTGGGATTCGGAAAAATAGAGTTCTGATGTGAAAATCACCTGATCACAGGCCTATACAATAATGACGCACACTCCCATATTCACACACATATACGCGTGTTGGATTGAGTGAGTGTGTGTGTTTATGTGACAGTCATGTTGAAAGAGAAAAATATATTGAAATGGAATAAAACACATATTTAAACGTAGAAAATTGAAAAAGGAGGGGGGGTCTAAACTCTGTTTTGATGTAAAAAAAAAAATCCTGATATTCTTGCGCGCTATCTTCCCCAATTTCAAATTACCTAAAAGCGTCGATAACATTATCAATTTTAAAATTGCACAGAGAGAAAGAGAAAAAAAAGAAGAAGTAAAATATAACAATAAGAGTTTATTTAGAAATTGTCGTTTGCTTTGAAAATTAATCAGTTTTTGTCCACCATTTTGAATTTTTTCGTTATTCCAAATACAGGAATTCTAGTGCAAAGCATATTTAAATGGATTAGAATCGGCAAAGAAGTAAAAAAAAAAGTGGGGGGAAGAACGGGAAATGAAAGATAGAAAGGAGAGTGGAAAGGAGGAGGAGAATGAAGATGAAATAATAGGAAGAAGAGCCGACAATCAAAGAAGGAGAAAGAGAGGAAGAGTAAAGTGAGAGTTGGGAGAAGAAGAAAACAAAGAAGAAGAAGAAGAAGAAGAAGAAAGTGTAAGAAGAAGAATCAGATAAAGTCTTTAGAAATTGTGGGAAGAAGAAGAAGTATATAGCGTAGGAAGAAAAATGAAATAAAGTGTTTAGAAAGAGTGGAAGAAGAAGAAGTGTTTTGAAATAGTGGAAGAAGAAGAAGAAGAAGAAGAAGAAGAAGAAGAAGAAGAATATAGCGTAGGAAGAAGAAGAAGAAGAAGAAGAAGTATATAGCGTAGGAGGAAGAATAAGATAAAGTGTTTTGAAAGAGTGGAAGAAGAAGAAGAAGAAGAAGAAGAAGAAGAAGCAGCAGCAGCAGCAGAAGAAGAAAGCAGCAGCAGAAGTAGTAGTAGTAGTAGAAGAAGAAGCAACAGCAGAAGAAGAAGAAGCAGCAGAAGAAGAAGCAACAGCAGCAGCAGAAGAAGAAGAAGAAGAAGTATATAGCGTAGGAAGAAGAAGAAGATAAATTGTTTTGAAAGAGTGGAAGAAGTAGAAGAAGAAGAAGGAGAAGAAGAAGCAGCAGCAGAAGAAGCAGCAACAGCAGCAGCAGAAGAAGAAGAGGAAGAAGTAGCAGCAGCAGCAGAAGAAGAAGCAGCAGCAGCAGAAGAGAAAGAAGAAGAAGAAGCAACAGCAGAAGAAGAAGAAGCAGCAGCAGAAGAAGCAACAGCAGCAGCAGCAGAAGAAGAAGAAGTATATAGCGTAGGAAGAAGAAGAAGATAAATTGTTTTGAAAGAGTGGAAGAAGTAGAAGAAGAAGAAGAAGAAGAAGAAGCAGCAGCAGAAGAAGCAGCAGCAGCAGAAGTAGTAGTAGTAGTAGTAGAAGAAGAAGAAGCAACAGCAGAAGAAGAAGCAGCAGAAGAAGAAGCAACAGCAGCAGCAGCAGCAGAAGAAGAAGTATATAGCGTAGGAAGAAGAAGATAAATTGTTTTGAAAGAGTGGAAGAAGAAGAAGAAGAAGAAAGAGAATAAGAAGAAGAAAAGAAGGAGAAAGAGAAAGAGAATAAGAAGAAAAAAGAAGAAGAAGAAGAAGATACTTTAATTCAACTTCAGGAGTTTGCGGAAGAGAAACGCGAGACCAGCTGGAAATGGACCAAAATTGATACATTGTTTTTTCTCAGAAGAATTAAATTTATAAACTGGACAAAATATGGAACAAAGCATCTGAAAACGTTTATTTGATGATAATAATATTTAAATAGCTTTTAGATAAAGACTTTTTTCTTCGTTCTTTTTAGACTACACCCTTGTGCTAATTAATTGAAACAAAGCAAATAATTCCTTTATTATTTACTTTTTTTTCAATATTTTCCAATGAAACATGACCCAGTGCACATGTCGGTACTTCGTATGTCCATTCCATGAAGTCGTTCCTTGCAAATTGACCCCAGATTCTCGATTGGATTTAAATCAGGATACTTTCCGGTCCACTCTATAGTACTTTGATTTGCTCACTGTTAAGGCTAGACAGTGCGTTCGTGTAGCGTTACAATTTTCATACTCTTTCTTGGAGTAACGTCCATCGCATACCATGGCCGTAGGACAACTAATCGACAGTTTAGACAATAGTGTCCGGGCGTGATAAAAATCTGATGTAATCACGGATGACGAAATATTTTTTCAATACCAAACAATTTTCATCATACACCCCGAAAATAGATTCATATTACTGCACACCATTGCAAATGAACTAATCTGAGGAAAAAATAGAAATCGATTACACTCTGTCAAATCCAGTGGGTCTAAAACTGACCGGATGATGAAAGAAAGGAAACTAAAGCTGTTGTTTCAGTTAATTTGCACAAGGGTCCATTTTCGTATTCAATTATCCGGAATTTTTTCGTATTCAATTATCCGGAATTTTTTCGTATTCAATTATCCGGAAATTTTTCGTATTCAATTATCCGGAATTTTTTCGTATTCAATTATCCGGAAATTTTTCGTATTCAATTATCCGGAAATTTTTCGTATTCAATTATCCGGAATTTTGAATTGCAAAATATTTTTTTACACCTGTCCCAACGTGTCAGGACAATTGAAGAAATACAGCCTCTGTGTTCATTCTTTATATTTCTTTTTCTCTCTCTATTTAATGATTATCCTAAGTCAGATTCAAATCGATGATGCTTGGATTTTACTCAATCTTTATAAATGTGTCTAATCAGTAAAATACAATATTAATTATAGATTTCTTCCTATGACCCATTAATGTCCACGGTACTATTTTGGGGCGGTGGTCATTAATGAAAAAAATCAGTTCATATCCACCTAAATCAAGAGAGTTTCCGGGCCAGGCTATAGTACTTTGATTTGCTCAATGGTTAGGGTATATATATATATATATATATATATATATATATATATATATATATATATATATATATATATATATATCTTACATTAATTGCACAACTCTGATTTTCATGCCGAAGCAATTTTCAAGTCGTGGAATTATTATTTTTTTATTTTGGGTTGACACCAGTTTTTTTTAAAAAAAATATTCTGGTTCCCGCAAGATATTTTATTGTTGGAGTGGAATATTATAGTTGTTAAAATATTTAAATGAATTGTAGTTTTATTTTGAATTTGAATTTGGGTCCAGATTAACATTTAAGATACTATGTATATTTCTTAATATATATATATATATATATATGTATATTTTTTTCTTTTATATATATATATATATATATATATATATATATATATATATATATTATATATATTTAGGATGAAACCATAATTCAATTTAATTTTAATAATTATATTGAGGTTTTCGGCTCTCGTTTTTGAAACATGAGAACTCTTATGTATGAAGGAATCATATTTTAAAAAAAAATAATTATAATTTAAGCTCTACTTCTGTATGGAGCACTGTTTTTTTAAAAATAAAAACAAAAATACTAAAGAACTCCTGATTATTTACCTAACGTGTTCTTTCCTATTTTTCTACATACCTGCACCCCCACACATATATAAGATATTATGTATATTTCTTAATATATATATGTATATATAAAAGTGAACATTGAAGTCAGCACTCAGAGGCGACAGGCTGTTTCATGCTAGACGCAATCGGTAAGAACGATTGCGTCCAAAATGAAACAGCCTGTTCCCTCTGAGTGTTGATTTCAATGTTCAATTTTGTATTTACACACGCTCTATCTCTGATATTGATCAATTTAGCCCATAAATATAGCACACCTTAAGACTATATATATATATATATATATATATATATATATATATATATTTTAACATACAACGTGTGTTAGCACGTGCGATACCCTGTCTTCATCAGCCGCCGACCAGGGGTGATCTCACGGTTTTGGTGGCTATGGCGGGACCGCCACCCCAGGCGACACCAGCAGCGTTTGCCACCAGGCAGGGTATGAAAAATAACCCCCAAAAAACAAACTAATTGATCGTTCCTCTTTGTAAATTCTTAATGAAATAAATAAAACGATTGTTCCTCTTTGCAGCTTCTGTCCTTAATGAAAGTTCCTGAACGCGTTTGCCGTTATTGACGCGCTCGTAAAAATCGTTATAAACGACTACGCAAATATTTCACTTGCGCATGTTGGGTCGTGAGGTTGCACACATAATATTTCAGTAATGTTTATTCTGATCGTAACTTTCCTTTCTGGATTTGTCATCGATTTGGTCGTTTTTCCTCTTTTTTATCTTTCTTTTCCACTACTGGTCCAAACCATTCAAAGCAAACGTCGTGTATTATTCTACAAAAGGAACTGATCTGTTGCCTTATCGAACCCTTAAGATTGTTATTCAGGATAAAAGTAAGCTCTTTGTCAAGATTTGTCCAAACAGTTTTCTGGTTACCTTTGGGCCATTGTATTCTTGGTTACTTAGGATTTCTCCAGGGTGCTGTCGTTCAACGATGGAATCCTGAACGCTGTGGGTGTAGTTCAGATTCATAATCCCATCACTCGATTTACAGGAGAATTATGTTGTTTCCCTATGTGACCCTTAAGATTGTCATTAAGGATAAAATAAATCTCTTTGTCAATATATATAAGATATTATGTATATTTCTTAATATATACTGAATATATATCCTCTTTTCATTTGTGTCCTGCGTTCAAATTAAGATTCTGGTGAATTAGAATGGTCTAAAACAAATCATTCCACTCCCATCAGGCGCAACACAATTTTCAACACGTATAACATTGTAAAAAAGTAACTTGTTTGTTAGGGCAGGTGTATTTTATAGTTCTGGTTTCTGGTAGGGTGGTAGCCAGTTGGAACAGAAAAATTTATAAATTTGAATCTTTGGATGGAATTAAATTTTCCCAGGAAATTTGACTGTGAAAAACATTCACAGGACTGCAGATTTGGACAGGTAACAACATTGTTTTCTTTATGTTTGACTAACGGCTTATCAAACGAATATGTAAGGTGGTTATTTTGAATGTAGTTGGCCTTGAAGGTTGGTGATATTTAAAGTCTGGATAAGTTAAAAAAAACACACAGAGAAAACGACCTTTTTGGGCCCTTCTTGTGATCGAGGGAGGGTGAGAAAACCCGTGGATGGATGGCTTCTCAGCATTTTGAGTAACGGTGACAGGGAGAGCCGGGAGAATTGACAGGAGAGATACATCGAAGATCTAGCTGGCAGCAACTCTCCGGCCAGTATTAAACCAATCTGAACCTACAGCCATCCCAAGGTGAAGATATCTACGAGAGATATGGTGGTTACATTATAGCATTATGGTATTGTGTAATCTGAAATACTATAGTGTTTCTCATCGGTTTCGACAGAGGTGTTTTTATTTTTCCATTAGAGAATCCCAGTAAATAAACAAGACACATATTTTAATTCATAATCGTTCCAAAGTATAAAGGATGCGATTCTAGCAATCAGGATATAACAAAGAGAATTCCTCGAGTTGTCGAATTAATAAAGAAAGAAAAAAAAATCATATCCTGGGGTTACTAAAATCTACCCTAAGAACGAATCTTCTATCCGTCACATAACTTTTATTACAGTCTATTGTAATGATTGTCTTATTTTATTATTAGTTATTGTTGTTAATCTCTTATTGTGTCTAATAAGATCTACGGTAGGAACGAATCTTCTATCCGTCACATAACTTTTTATTACAGTCTATTGTAATGATTGTCTTATTTTATTATTAGTTATTGTTGTTAATCTTTTATTGTGTCTAATAAGATCTACGGTAGGAACGAATCTTCTATCCGTCACATAACTTTTATTACAGTCTATTGTAATGATTGTCTTATTTTATTATTAGTTATTGTTGTTAATCTCTTATTGTGTCTAATAAGATCTACGGTAGGAACGAATCTTCTATCCGTCACATAACTTTTATTACAGTCTATTGTAATGATTGTCTTATTTTATTATTAGTTATTGTTGTTAATCTCTTATTGTGTCTAATAAGATCTACGGTAGGAACGAATCTTCTATCCGTCACATAACTTTTATTACAGTCTATTGTAATGATTGTCTTATTTTATTATTAGTTATTGTTGTTAATCTCTTATTGTGTCTAATAAGATCTACGGTAGGAACGAATCTTCTATCCGTCACATAACTTTTTTATTACAGTCTATTGTAATGATTGTCTTATTTTATTATTAGTTATTGTTGTTAATCTCTTATTGTGTCTAATAAGATCTACGGTAGGAACGAATCTTCTATCCGTCACATAACTTTTATTACAGTCTATTGTAATGATTGTCTTATTTTATTATTAGTTATTGTTGTTAATCTCTTATTGTGTCTAATAAGATCTACGGTAGGAACGAATCTTCGATCCGTCACATAACTTTTATTACAGTCTATTGCTATAATTTTTCTCTTTTACTTTTAGTTATCCTTGTTAATTCACTGGTGGAAGTGTCCAGTTCTAAATACTTAGGAGCAATCCTGTGTAAAGAAGGTACCTGTAACTCGGAAATACGCACACAGATTGTCGCAGCTATGGTACCGATGGCTAAACTGACAAGAATATGGAGGAGTAAAATCAGCTTTCAAACAAAGTACAGACTGTACAAATCGCTGTTAGTCTCCATTCTCCTATATGGATTTGAAACGTGGCCACTGTTGGTAGAAACAGAGAGAATGATTCAAGCGTTTGCGGAAAAGGGTTGAAAGTTTTGTGGGTCACCAGGAACCTCTTATCGCCACTGTCAAATGGAGAAAAATGGCGTGGTTTTGGACACGTTACAAGGCACAACAGCCTATGCAAGACCATCATACAAGGCACTGTTGGAGATAGACATAGGAGAGGACGCCAAAGCTGGTTGGACAATATCAAACAATGAACAGGTATGGCTGCCATTGAAAGATCGTTGTGGAGGAGATTCAATATGGCTTCTGCTTTCGGACTCCACAACGATTATAAAAGTCAAACTTTTTGAAAGAGCAGGAGCATATGGAATAGAGGTTAACTCCTAGAAATCCAAAGTAATGGCGAATAGCACAAACATTAACACCTGGGTCAAAATTACCATTAATGGGATTTCACGGGATGGAAGTGTCTAGTTTTAAATACTTAGGAGCAATCTTGTCTAAAGAAGGTGCCTGTAACTCGGAAAACCGCACACGAATTGCCGCAGCCATGGCAGCGATGGTTAAATTGGCAAGAATATGGAAGAGGAAAATCAGCTTTCAAAGTACAGACTGTATAAATCGCTAGTAGTCTCCATTCTCCTATATGGATTTGAAACATGGACACTGTTGGCAGATACAACGTATTCAAGCGTTTGCGGAAAAGGGTTGAAAGTTTTGTGGTTCACCAGGAACCTCTTATCGTCAAACGGAGAAAAATGGCGTGGTTTGGCCGCATTACAAGCCAAAACATCCCGTACAAGACCATCATGCAAGACAACGTTGAAGGTGGGCGTAAGAGAGGATGCCAACGCAAAAACTGATTCGACAATGTCAAACAATGGAATGGTATGACTGTACCAGAATTGCTGATGGTTGTCGTTAATAGAGCGTCGTGGAGGAGATTCAATATGGCTTCAGCATTCGGATTCACCCTACGATCACAAAAGTCAAGGGGATGATGATGATGATTATTGTTAATCTCTTGTTGGGCCTCATAGGATCTACGGTAAGAACGAATCTTCTATTCGTCACATAACTTTTATTACAGTCTATTGTTAGAATTGTTTTATTAATAGACATTATTGGTAATCTCTTGTACTGAGTTAATAAATTTAACTTTTTCGTAGGTGTTTATTAATTGGAATAGATAAAAAATAAACCGGACTCAGTGGCGTCTGCAGTTCTTGGGAATCGTTTTGAGATATTGGGATGAAGAGTAATGAACGCTGCATTATTTCTTCAAATAAAGAATAGTAGAATAATAATAATAATAATAATAATAATAATAATAATAATAAGTGCTCGAGATAAGAAGATTATAACTTCTAGAGATATTAAATGAGCAGAAGAAGGAGGAGAAGTGAGAGAGAGAGAGAGAGAGAGAGAGAGAGAGAGAGAAAAAAAGATTATAGAAGAAGAAGAAGAAGAAGAAAAAGAAGAAGAAATGCTAATGATAGAGAGAGTGAGAGAGAGAAAGAAAGAATGATTAAAGAATGAGTGGGAAGGAGAAAAAGAAAAAGATTATACAAAGATTAGAAAGAAAAAGAAAAGAAAAACAAGAAAGATTTGGAGGAAGAAGTAACAGAGAGAGAGAGAGAGAGAGAGAGAGAGAGAAAGAGAGAGGGGGGAGAAGGTTTTGATGATGGAGGGGGAGGAGAAGAAGAAGAATTTGTAGAAAGAAAAGGGTGATAGAATGAGAGGGAAGAAGAAAAAGAAAAAGATTGTACAAAGAGCAGAAAGAAGAAAAATGGAGAAAGATTGGGAAGAAGAAGAAGAAGAAGAAGAAGAAGAAGAAGAAGAAGAAGTGATAAAGAGAGAGAAAAGTTTAGAGAAGAACAAGAAGAAAACGATACCTAAGAAATTGTAGAAAGAGCGGGAAAAAGTAGAAGCCGATGCCTGTAGATTCACAGAGGCCATGTCCACCCGAATGGACATGAAGAACAAACTTCTGTAATCCACTTAAATCCGGAAAGAGCAGGAATCGAAATTTGAAATTTTTAATCTTTCAAGATGGAGTAAATCCCGAGCTCCCTGTAGAGCTTGGCTTAACTCGATAGTCAAGAATTGAACACAGTATTTTTGCTGTCTACAAAATGGCGTCAGTCCATAGATATCTGCAGGCAGTCCAGGCAGATGAAGAAACAATGGCGGCAGTTTTTCATCTTTATAAAAATTATAATATTATTATTATTTTTATGAGTACTTTATTTTATTTTATTTTATCACATTAGTTATAGTTTATTTAGTAACATTAATATTAGTAAAATTATTTAATACTCTTTTGATTTTCGGAAAAAATAGAGTTACTCCCCCTTGATTCCATAACGTCAATTCTTGTTTTCTTACGTTTTTTAAATCAGCGTCTCTCTAAATTAGAATTTATATTTCTTATTTTCAATCTTAAATATTAATCTGAGCTTAAATTCAAATTCAAAATTAAACTACAATTCATTTAAATATTTTAACAACAATAATATTCCACTCCCAAAATAAAATATCTCGCGAGAACTAGAATATTTTTAAAAGACCGCTGTCAACCCCAAATAATAATAATAATAATAATTCCAGTACTTGAAAATTGCTTCGGCATGAAACCTGGAGTTGTGCAATTAGGATATTATATATATATATATATATATATATATATATATATATATATATATATATATTTAAATAAGTTTTTTGTGGTACAGAATTTAATAATAGATAGGAAAAGACAAAAATTTATAAGGCATTTTTAAAAAAAAAAAGCTAAAAAAAAACAATTGGTTTCGTCCCAGGATTTATCAAGTTTATTTTTTCTGGGAATAGATATTATATATATTTGTATATATATATATATATATATATATATATATATATATATATATATATATATATATAAGTAAGTTTTGTGTGGTACAGAATTTAGTAATAGATAGGAAAAGACAAAAATTTATAAGGCATTTTTAAAAGAAAAAGCTAAAAAAAAAAAACAATTGGTTTCGTCCCAGGACTTATCAAGTTTATTTTTCTGGGAATAGAAAATTTATAAAAGTGTGTAAATCAAATTAACGAATGATATGGGAAGAGGAAAAAAAATGAATTTCAAGAAACTATAGTCCAATAACATTCTGACCCAGGAAGCATTCTCTCTGTTTACAAAGGGGAGGCCCACGGGATCTGATATACAAGGACTCTAGAACCTTGAGGTGAAATGTGGAGTTGGACATAGATAAAATCAAAAAACGGTGCACACTAAAATTAACTACGCATTTACTACTATTTATTATATGCTCAGCAATCGCAGAGCCAAATTTATTGGTGAGTTGGCTCTTCCTGGCAGACGGATTCAAAATTCTGGTGGGTAAATGTTTTATTCTCGAATCCAAACACTGGGATGTCCTCCTTATGTAGTCGAGTCCACAACTACGCTTATATTGGTAAATCACTGAATTAACACACACACACACACACACACACACACACACACACACACACACACACACACACATATATATATATATATATATATATATATAAATTATATATATATATAAATGTAAAAGACAATAGGAAATAGTTAATAGTTGCCGACGCGTTTCGTCCGATGTGGACTTTCTCAAGGCAAAACGTGAGAGTAATGATGTAATTTTAGTTAACAGTATGAAAATAGTGTTCTCTAAATTCTTCCAGTTGTTAAGGACATTTTGTTTTTTGTTATTATTAGTTACTTTGTTTAATAAATTAATTTCATTTTGCCTTGAGAAAGTCCCAATCCGACGAAATGTGTCGGCAACTATTAGTCTTCCTAGTGTCTTTTACATTTATAAATATTGTCTTTTTTACAGGTTAACTCTGAGAAATTTTTCATATATATATATATATATATATATATATATATATATATATATATATATGAATGTGCGTTTGTAAACAGTGACTATTACGGCTGATACTGCAAGACTCTTCGGTAAAGCGAATCGAGTTCTCTCGGTCACTGTGTTTATCTAAAAATAAATGCGCTTAAATTCACCTTCATTCCTGCCGTACGCTAAGTGATAGAATCCCCCGACAGACAGCAATTTAGATGGGTTTCGATCCTAGCTAGAGGCAACCGAACGTCTAGCCACACTGATGAGCTGTGATGCAGCGAAACAGTCTGTCTGTGGATGACAAAATATATGTATATATATTAAAACGTTCTGTTATTGTACTTTGAGCACTGTTTTTTCTTACGCTATGGTATTTATATGTATTTGCATACGATCGCTTGCATAGTATGCCTATCTATATATACACAGTGAATTTTACACACACACACACACACATATATATATATATATATATATTTTGATTTCAATTATGAATATGCTATTAAAACACGTAAATTTCAGAAATAAGTTATTCCAAAAAAAATTTCGCTTGAAGATGGAACAGAGCTTACTTTAATTCAATTTAATTTAAATAATTATATTGAAGTTTTCGGCTCTGGTTTTGAAACATGAGACCTCTTATGTAGCGTGTTGGAATCATATTTTTAAATAAATAACTATATTTATGGTCTACTTTTGTATCGAGCACTATTTTTTTAAAATAATAACAAAAATACTAAAGAACTTTGGATTATTACCTAACCAGTTCTTTCCTATTTTCTATATATTTTCACACACACACACACACACACACACACACACACACACACACACACACACACACACACACACACACACACACACATATATATATATATATAAGTTAAAAATCTGACCTATCGGGGGACATTTAAGCTGGCTCTTATATATATATATATATATATATATAAATATTCCGATTTCTTTTTGAATTTTTAGGTCTGATGAATTGGATCTTGATTACGATTCCAATGTAATAAATTATAACCATAACCATGGAATATTAGAGTTTGATCCTTATATATATATATATATATATATATATATATATATATATAGCCTGACGTGCTTTACCGATTTAGCCACAGAGGAGCGTTTCGGTTAGCAAAGTCGATTTTACTGTTTTAAAGCAGATATGAATGTACGAGAGAAAATCATGGAGAATTGTAGTTGAATAAACAGTAAAATCGACCTTGCTAACCGATATATATATATATATATATATATATATATATATATATATATATATATATATATATATATATATATATGTTCGAGTGGTTAAAACGTTCGTATACTGACCATGAGACCTTGGTTCGAATGTCATCATGATCGATTTGTTAGGAAGGAGACTTGCTGATGTTATCGGACTGGATCGAGTTCGATCCCAGCATGCGGCACCTTTGGAAAGTGTCTGAAAACCGTACCACGGGTTGACCCAAGTCTTGTGAGTGAAATTGGGTTGATCGAACTCTTGTAGGCCGTAGATATCTGTTCTAGCACGAAGTCACAAGTCATCGTGACCGAGGATATGAGCGTGCTGCCTTTGTTCAAATTATTGATCACGCGAGATAACACATTCTCTCCCTGAAACTGTAACTAAGGTCTGCTCAGCATAGTTGCAGTATAAACCACAGGTTAGCTCTATGGGTATTGAATAAACATAAATGCGCTTGAGCAAGTGTCTGCAATAGGGATTGGTTGGCCACCCTAATAGACGGGTATCCTCGAATACGGATAGCCCTATATATATATATATATATATATATATATATATATATATATATATATATATATAGAGAGAGAGAGAGAGAGAGAGATAGAGATAGAGAGATAGAGAGATTAGTTAATAAAATATGGACAAGCGAAAGGGTACCAATATAATCAGTAAGATAAACATTTATTAAATAT
>CAHIKZ030005600.1:317500-347500 GCA_903632075.3 Acanthosepion pharaonis
CATCAATAAACACTTAGACTAAAACCAAAGAAATTTAGACAATATAAAAATAAAAAGAGATGAAGATAAACAAAAATTATGTACCTGTAGAAACTCTCATAACTGTCCTCTACAAAATAAATGTTGTACAGAATCATTAGTATTCCAATGAAATATCTCATTTATTGAGAATTCCGAAAACATAAAAATCTATATAGGTTGCACAAGCCATGAGTTCAAAAAGCGGTTCAATCAACACCAAACTTCATTTAGGATAAATAAATACAGAAATCAGACATCACTTTCAAAGTATTTCTGGCACTTAAAAGAATCAAATAAAACACCTACAGTAAAATGGAAATGAATAAGAAAAGCTAGAATATGTAGGTCATTAAATGACCCATGTCCTTTGTGCATACATGAGAAACTATATATTACTAAGTTTATAAAAAATAAAAATTTACTGAATCAAAGAAATGAAATAGCTATTCTTTGCCGAATATTGTCAAAATTTTTCCTTAATATTTAAAAATAAAATAAAAACAATAAAAAATGGAAGCTGGTAGTATACATACTTATATTTGATATGTAATAATACTTTTAAAATAATTTAAGTAATTTTATTACATTTATTTGTTTTAAAAAGAAATATAATCTATTAGTAATTAAGAGTAAAAATAATATTTTAAAATTGTAGTTCAATATAATGTGTTCTAACCCAAACACCCCTTTTAGAAAGCATGTTTATGTATACAAGTACGAATTTAACGGAAAAAAATGCTAAAAATATTTTCTCGTTGATAAGAAAAACCATGCATTGAACGGATGTCATGATTCGTTGAAAAATACACCCCTACCCTACCTAAACTTAACCTCTTTTTCGAACGTAACTCATAATTGATACAATAATAGTTAATAAAAATGAACACGCTACCGTCCCTGTCTAAATGATTGCATTTCTTTATATCCTTGGAAACAAAAAATTATGAATTGTATGTGAGTTTAAAACTCAGTAAATTTAAAAATAAGTTATTCCAAAATTCGCTTGAAGATGAAACAGAACTAATGCTTTTAATTTAATTATATAATTAAATTTGAAGTTTTTAGCTTCGGTTTTTGAAACATGGTAATTCCTGTGTATCGAAGAAACCATATTTTAACTCAGTTAATTTATAATATTTATGCTCTGTAAATTTACATTGAGCATTGTTTTGAAAAAAATAAAAATATCAATAAGAACACCGGATTATATATCTTACTGTCTTTCTTTTTTATTATAATATATATATATATATATATATATATATATATATATATATATATATATATATAAAACACCTACAGTAAAATGGAAAATTTTATTATAAATATATATATATATATATATATATATATATATATAATACCTACAGTAAAATGGAAATTAATATATAAATATATTATATATATATATATATATATATATATATATATATATATATATATATATATATATAACACCTAAAGTAAAATGAAAATGTATACTAACAGTAATATTCGTTTGGTAAAAAAACCTCAGATAGCTCAACTTGTAGATATGTCAAAACAAATCGGTAGCCGAGAAAAAAATTGGAAATAAAAAAGTAAGAACTAAAAGCATCCGAACAGGGTGAAATAAATCGACTAGTGCCAACTTACCCTGAAGATCCGTTTAGGTGAAACCTAGATAGGTTTTTCTGGCTCTTTAAGATTTATTATATATATATATATATATATATATATATATATATATATATATATATCCGATGTGATGAGAACGAAAGTAATATATAAATTCCAACGTTCACAGCATTAATCCAAAAGAGGGCTTGATACCGATAACAAAGCGATAATTGTTTATTTATTATAATTTTACCATAGAGACAAAACCATTTTACTCACTACAAACATGCAACTTTGTTTCAGTGCATTTCAACTGCACTTCGACGGGTGAGAATCGAAAATGATTATGAACAATCCTGCTTGTAGGCAAGCCTTATATGAAACGTCACTTCCCTTTTCCATGTTCACTTCGTCACCTATTTTTTTTTGTTTCGTTTTTTCTTCTCGAACAAATGGAAAAAGGAAGTGATGTTTCACATACGACTTGCCTACAAGCAGGATTGTTCATAATCATTTTCGATTTCACCTGTCGAAGTGCAGTTGAAATGCACAGTAAAAATGGTTTTGTCTATATGATAAAATTATTATTATTATATATATATATATATATATATATATATATATATATATATATATATATATATATATATATATTTATTAAAGACATTTTATGTTTAACGTTCTTTTTATAGATACAAGTATTTTTTGATTTTTCATAGAAAATATTCGTCCTAGGACGAATATTTTCTATGAAAATTTCTCGGACATTCAGGCCGGTAAATGTTATTTAATACTGTTTATTATAAACAGAGCATTTACTTAAATACTTGTATCTATAAAAAGAACGTTAAATATAAAAATTGTCGGATTTTTGTCCATTTCTTAATATATATATATATATATATATATATATATATATTAAGAAATGGACAAAGTCCGACAATTTATTTATTAAAGACATTTTTTTCTTATTTTATATTGTATTTTAAATTGATACCTATATATATATATATATATATATATATATATATATATATATATATATATATATATATAGGTATTAATTTAAAATACAATATAAAATATGCCTAGTAAACAGCTCTGTTTAAGAAGGCGCAGTAAAAAGCGCTCGGTGCAAAATCCCAAAGATTTGAGTTGTAGAGCCAAATTTAATCAGGAACACCAAAATTCAAGCTACTATGCTACCCAGGTTTCGACTGCTACGTATCTTCCGGCAGGTAGGATGAAAGATTTTAATTGACTCCACCAGCATTATATACGAACACCGGAAGTTGGGTGGGGGGAAGGAATAGGGAAAAGGAGAAAAAAAAAGAAAAACACAGCAATAAAATATTTTCATTTAGGTTCGTACATACACGACAGATATTTGATAAGGCGTCTACACTTTGATAACACCTCCATTCTTTTATTTAGCTGCTCGTCCTTGTTGGGAAATCACTTCTCTATCAAGACTTAATGAGACATGAACTTACTACCAATTCCTTGACTAATCTTAGATCCTTATATTCGAGTTGTCAGATGGAAGACACATACCAAGTACTTTCGACAATATCAAATTGTCATCTTCGGGACGCAGTTGTCGAAAGAACTTGGCATATGTCTTCCATCCGACAACAACTCGCATATAAGGATTATATAAAGATTAGTCAAAGAATTGATAGTAAGTTAATGTCTCATTAGATCTCGTTAGAGAAGTGATTTCGCCATTAATCACATTAACATTGCTATCTAATTTTTTGTATTTTTTCTTTCTGTATATATATATATATATATATATATATATATATATGTGTGTGTGTGTGTGTGTGTGTGTGTTGTGTATTTGGGAAGCAATCCCTCTTCTATACATGCTTCGTTAAAGACGATTGATAAGGTACTGTGTTTAAGCTTTTTATTCAATTTTTCTTGTGTTCGTACAAGTGTTTTCTTTTCGGGACACAAAGTGTGTTAAAATTGTCCAAAAGTTCTGCATATCTGAGCGGTTTCGGCTATTCTTTTAGCCATTATGAAGGACGATTTTATTTTCTTAAAGTTTTAGCTGAATGTGTGGTTTTCTATGAGAATTTCTACACACATTTTTTTCAGTAGTCTTTAACGAACCCCGACCCCGCGCGCACCCACACACACAGATACACGCACACACACACACACACACACACACACACACACACACACACACACACATATATATATATAATTTGGGGGCGGATTGCTCAGTGTAAACAAGGATAAAAGTCCATATAAACATATGTCCGCAAATCCTTTGTTTTTGAGTTATTAAGTTTAAAGTTTACGGCGGACGCTGTTAAATATACAATCCAAGATACAATCCCAAAATACATAGCGTAGTTTGTGGCGCCACAGATCCTATCTCAACAACGCGACAATAAGCAGCAGCAGAGGTTGGATAACTCGGCTGCTTTCGGCATAGAAACGCAATCTGATACAGCCGTGTAGCCTCACGTCCATTACCATTCGTACGGACGTATGTAAAAATCATATCTGCTTGCTCACGTTATGAATACCCTGCCATTGCTAAGCGGAACACTTCTCAGTTACTACACACGTTAAACGTTGAAGACAGACTAGCCACAAATGTACACGAATGACAAATGTAATCTAGTCTACATGACAACACAGCGTCATCTACCTTAAACTTTCTTTAAACTTACTAACTCAAAAACGAAGAATTTGTGGATATATGCTTATGTGAACTTTTGTCTTTGTTTTGGCGTGAGGAACCCACCACTAAAGGTTGTAAACGTATTTTTGATACACCCTATATATATATATATATATATATATATATATATATATATATATATATATATATATATATATATATGGAGTGGTTACACTGTTCGTATACTGACCATGTGACCCGGGTTCGAATCTCACCATGGTCAATTTGTCAGGAAGGCGACTTCCTTATGTTATCGGACTAGATCGAGTTCGATCCCAGCGTGCGGCACCTTCGAAAAGTGTCTGATAACCATGCCACGGGTTGACCCATGCCTTGTGATTGAAATTGGGTAGACAGAACTCTTGCGGGCCGTCGATAGCTGTTCAAGCACGAAGTCACAAGTCATCGTGACCGAGGATATGAGCGTGCTGGCCTTGTTCAAATTCTCGATCACGCTAGATAACACGCTCTTCCCCAGAAACTGTAACTAAGGTCTGCTCAGCAGAGTTGCAGTATAAACCACAGGTGGTCTCTGTGGGCGGGTGACCAAACACAAATGCGTCTGAGCAAAAGTCTACAATAGGGATTGGCTAGCCGCGCTAGTAGACGGGTATCCTCGAAGACGAGTGGCCATCTACACACACACACACACACACACACACACACACACACACACACACACACACACACACATATATATATATATATATAGAGAGAGAGAGACAGGGAGAGAGATGAAATGGAGGAAATAGATATAGCAAGTCAGAAGAGTGTACGTCAGTAAACAAAATCTGAACAATAGCCGATAGAAAATGGACGAAAGTTAAAAACGGAAACAGATGTCACATGAGCCGTCGTTGGTTGAAAGGCGCGCTTTAAACATGGAGTCTTTGTTGAGCAGACGACAAAAGTTCATTCAATTTCGATTCGGGTATTGTTATATGCCTAAGGCTTCTTGCTATGAACTTTGGTAATGGAACCCGTACAGACTCCCAAGGAGATCGAACGGCCATTGTTGGTCAGTTGATATCGAACCGTGCTAAACGCCTAAAGATCGATTTGAGTTTGACATTTTTAATTTATGATGTTTTTTTTTTCGTTTGTTTCGGGGATATTAACCGCATTTTCTCGTTTTTTCATTTTGCATTCTCCAAATAAAAGAAACTGCCATATATAGATATACAGACAGACATACAGACAGATACAGACAGGTATGCATAGACTGAGAGGGATTGATACATACACACACACACACACACACACACACACACACACACACACACACACATATATATATATATATATATATATATAAAACTGAACATCGAAGTCAACAGAGGCGACAGTCTGTTTCATGCTATATGCAATCGTCAGGTGGCCTGACGATTGCATGTAGCATGAAACAGACTGTCGCCTTTTGTGTTGACGTCTATGTTCACTTTTATATTTACACACGATCTATCTCTGATATTGAGCACGTTATCCCATAAATATAGCACACCTTAAGACTATATACTATATATATATATATATATATATATATATATATATATATATATATATATATATATATATAAGTGAACATTGAAGTCGACACTCAGAGGCGACACATGTGGTCTGATGATTGCATTTAACTTGAAACAGTCTGTCACCTGTGTGTGTTGAGTTCAATGTCCACTTTTATATTTTCATACTATCTATCACTGATATGGAGCACTTTATCCCATAAATATAGTACACCTTAAAACTATATTTCTTCAAATATATGTACGTATATATATATATATATATATATATATATATATATTATAGAATATAGTATATTAATATATATTTTTAACCACGCATAATCTGGCAACCCTGAGCTCAACGAAAATCGTTCCCTGTTCCTAACATTTCTGTGTCTTTTGAATGAGCTGTAAATCATCGAAATCGGACCATTGTGAGTGAAGCAGTAGCTTGAACACATATGCGCACAAACACACATACACATATACACTGTACGTTATATATAAGATAAGAGAGTTTCTGACAGTGCATATATAAGATAAGAGAGTTTCTGACAGTGCATATATATATATATATATATATATATATATATATATATACAAACACACACACACACATATATATATATATATGTACTGTCAGTGTCTATCTCTCAATCTCTCAACTCTCTCTCTCTCTCTCTCTCTCTCTCTCTATATATATATATATATATATATATATATATATATATATATATATAAAAGTAGAGTGTATGTGTGTTGGTGCGCATGTGTGTGTGTGTGTGTGTGTCCAAGCAACTCCTCCACCCTCACTGGTCTGATTTCAATGATTCATAGCTCATTCAAAAGCCCTAGAAAAGTTAGGCGTAGGGAACTAATTTCGATGAGCTCAGATTCAGGGTTGCCAGATTATGCGAGGTTAAAAATATACATTAATATCTTATACTAGCCATTATCGTTGCTTTCATGGTTCAAGCGGAGTAATTCTTATTTCGCCTTTTGTATTCAAAATTGCAGGCAGCTTAAAATTTTAAGCTATTTCGGCTGTTGTTCGTCAGTTCTATTTTCACTCTAGTAAATCTAACATTAAAATGGTAGGCACAAAATCGAAGACGCAATGCTGCGTTCTTATTCAATCTTTGGATCGAATGCCGAGATTGAACCAGGGACCTTTAGATAATCAGTCTAACGATCAACTGAGCTATTTCGGCCATTGCTCGCCCGTTCTATTTTCACTTTAGTAAATCTAACATTAAAATGATATGCACAAAAGAAAAGTCGAAATGCGGCTTTCTCATTCAATATATCGATCGAATGCCGAAACACGGGATTCAACCGGCGACATTTAGATCTTCAGTCTGAATGCCGAAACCAGGGATTGAACCAGGGATCTTTAGATCTTCAGTCTAACGCTCTCCCAACTGAGCTATCTCGGCTTTTCTCTGTCAGTTCTATTTTCAATCTAGTAAATCTAACATTAAAATGGTAGGCACAAAACGGAAGTCGCAATGCTGCGTTCTTATTCAATCTATGAATCGAATGCCGAAACCCGGGATTGAACCAGGGACCTTTAGATCTTCAGTCTAACGCCCTCCCAACTAAGATATTTCGGCTGTTCTCTGACAATTCTATTTTCAATCTAGTAAATCTATTATTAAAATGGTAGGCACAAAACGGAAGTCGCAATGCTGCGTTCTTATTCATTCTATGAATCGAATGCCGAAACCAGGAATTGAACCAGGGACCTTTAGATCTTCAGTCTAACGCTCTCCCAACTGAGCTATTTCGGCCGATGGTTGTCAGTTCTATTTTCAATCTAGTAAATCTAACATTAAAATGGTAGGCACAAAACCGAAGTCGCAATGCCGCGTTCTTATTCAATCCATGAATCGAATGCCGAAACTCGGGATTGAACCAGGGACCTTTAGATCTTCAGTCTAACGCTCTCCCAACTGAGCTATTTCGGCCGATGCTTGTCAGTTCTATTTTCAATCTAGTAAATCTAACATTAAAATGGTAGGCACAAAACCGAAGTCGCAATGCTGCGTTCTTATTCAATCTATGAATCGAATGCCGAAACCCGGGATTGAACCAGAGACCTTTAGATCTTCAGTCTAACGCTCTCCCAACTGAGCTATTTCGGCCGATGTTTGTCAGTTCTATTTTCAATCTAGTAAATCTAACATTAAAATGGTAGGCACAAAACCGAAGTCGCAATGCTGCGTTCTTATGCAATCTATGAATCGAATGCCGAAACCCGGGATTGAACAAGGGATCTTTAGATCTTCAGTCTAACGCTCTCCCAACTGAGCTATTTCGGCCGTTGCTGGTCAGTTCTATTTTCAATCTCGTAAATCTAACATTAAAATGGTAGGCACAAAACAGAAGTCGCAATGCTGCGTTCTTATTCAATCTACGAATCGAATGCCGAAACCCGGGATTGAACCAGGGACCTTTAGATCTTCAGTCTAACGCTCTCCCATCTGAGCTATTTCGGCTGTTGCTGGTCAGTTCTATTTTCAATCTCGTAAATCTAACATTAAAATGGTAGGCACAAAACCGAAGACGCAATGCTGCGTTCTTATTCAATCTATGAATCGAATGCCGAAACCCGGGATTGAACCAGGGACCTTTAGATCTTCAGTCTAACGCCCTCCCAACTAAGATATTTCGGCTGTTCTCTGACAATTCTATTTTCAATCTAGTAAATCTAACATTAAAATGGTAGGCACAAAACCGAAGTCGCAATGCTGCGTTCTTATTCAATCTATGAATCGAATGCCGAAACCAGGGATTGAACCAGGGACCTTTAGATCTTCAGTCTAACGCTCTCCCAACTGAGCTATTTCGGCCGATGTTTGTCCGTTCTATTTTCAATCTAGTAAATCTAACATTAAAATGGTAGGCACAAAACCGAAGTCGCAATGCTGCGTTCTTATTCAATCTATGAATCGAAAGCCGAAACCCGGGATTGAACCAGGAACCTTTAGATCTTCAGTCTAACGCTCTCCCAACTGAGCTATTTCGGCTGTTCCTGGTCAGTTCTATTTTCAATCTAGTAAATCTAACATTAAAATGGTAGGCACAAAACAGAACTCGCAATGCTTCGTTCTTATTCAATCTATGAATCGAATGCCGAAACTCGGGATTGAACCAGGGACCTTTAGATCTTCAGTCTAACGCTCTCCCAACTGAGCTATTTCGTCTGTTCTTTGCCCGTTCTATTTTCAATCTAGTAAATCTAACATTAAAATGGTAGGCACAAAACCGAAGTCGCAATGCTGCGTTCTTATTCAATCTACGAATCGAATGCCGAAACCCGGGATTGAACCAGGGACCTTTAGATCTTCAGTCTAACGATCTCCAAACTGAGCTATTTCGGCTGTTCTTTTCCAGTTCTATTTTCAATCTAGTAAATCTAACATTAAAATGGTAGGCACAAAACGGAAGTCGCAATGCTGCGTTCTTATTCAATCTATGAATCGAATGCCGAAACCCGGGATTGAACCAGGGACCTTTAGATCTTCAGTCTAACGCTCTCCCAACAGAGCTATTTCGGCTGTTGTGTGTCAGTTCTATTTTCAATCTAGTAAATCTAACATTAAAATGGTAGGCACAAAACCGAAGTCGCAATTCTGCGTTCTTATTCAATCTATGAATCGAATGCCGAAACCCGGGATTGAACCAGGGACCTTTAGATCTTCACACGTTAAACGTTGAAGACAGACTAGCCACAAATGTACACGAATGACAAATGTAATCTAGTCTACATGACAACACAGCGTCATCTACGCTCTAAACTTTCGGCTGTTGTTTTACTAACTCAAAAACGAAAATTTGTGGATATATGCTTATGTGAACTTTTGTCTTTGTTTTGGCGTGAGGAACCCACCACTAAAGGTTGTAAACGTATTTTGATACACCCTATATATATATATATATATGGAAACCGGTTACACTGTTCGATGGATACTGACCATGTGACCAGGGTTCGAATCTCACCATGGTCAATTTGTCAGGAAGGCGACTTCCTTATGTTATCGGACTAGATCACAAGTTCGATCCCAGCGTGCGGCACCTTCGAAAAGTGTCTGATAACCATGCCACGGGTTGAGTTCCCATGCCTTGTGATTGAAATTGGGTAGACAGAACTCTTGCGGGCCGTCGATAGCTGTTCAAGCACGAAGTCACAAGTCATCGTGACCGAGGATATGAGCGTGCTGGCCTGGTTCAAATTCTCGATCACGCTAGATAACACACGCTCTTCCCCAGAAACTGTAACTAAGGTCTGCTCAGCAGAGTTGCAGTTATAAACCACAGGTGGTCTAACTGTAAAATGGTGACCAAACACAAATGCGTCTGAGCAAAAGTCTCAATCGATGGATTGAATAGCCGCGCTAGTAGACAGGGTATCCTCGAAGAGCTATTGGCCATCTACATTGTCACACACACACACACACACAAACACACACACACACACACACACATATATATATATATAGAGAGAGAGAGAGACAGGGAGAGAGATGAAATGGAGGAAATAGATATAGCAAGTCAGATTGTCAATCTGTAAATCTAACGTAAAATGGTAAACAAAATCTGAACAATAGCCGATGGAAAATGGACGAAAGTTAAAACCGGAAACAGATGTCACATGAGCTATTTCGTCGTTGTTTTGAAAGGCGCGCTTTAAACATGGAGTCTTTGTTGAGCAGACGACAAAGTTCATTCAATTTCGATTCGGGTATTGTTATGCCTAAGGCTTCTTGCTATGAACTTTGGTAATGGAACTAGTACAGACCAAGGAGACCGAACGGCCATTGTTGGCTCTTATTGATATCGACGATGGATCGTGCTAAACGCCGGGATTAAAGATCGATTTGGTTTTCATTTTTAATTTATGATGTTTTTTTCGTTTGTTTCATTAAAATGGGGATATTAACCGCATTTTCTCGTTTTTTTCATTTGCATTCTCCAAATGAAAAGAAACTGCCATATATAGATATACAATGTTGACAGACATACAGACAGATACAGACAGGTATGCATAGACTGAGAGGATTGATACATACATGAACACACACACACACACACACACACACACACACACACATATATATATATATATATATATATAAAACCTGAACATTCAATCGATGGATCGAATCAACAGAGGCGACAGTCTGTTTGTTGTTTGTCAGTTCTATGCAATCGTCAGGTGGCCTGACGATTGCATGGATCGAATGCCAGGCATTGAAAGGGACTTTAGATCTTCAGTCTAACGCTCTCCCCCTGAGCTATTTCGGCGTCAGTTCTATGTTCTTTTATATTACACGATCTATCTCTGATATTGAAACCCGGGAGCACGTTATCCCATAAATATAGCACACCTAAGACTATATATATATATATATATATATATATATATATAAATGGTAAGGCACAAAATTGAAGTCGCAATATATATATTATCTGATGATATTTCGGGAAACAGTCTGTCACCTTTATCTTCAGTCTAATGTATATATTTCATACTATCTATCACTGATATAGACAATTTATATATAAATATAGTACACCTTAAAACTGGTACGTATCTTATAAATATATATATATATATATATATATATAGAATATATATATTATATATATTTATCGTTCAATAATCTAGAAAAATCTACGAATTAATATATTTTGAATGAGCTGTTCAATCATCGAAATGGATTATTCTAAACCACCAGGGATATTTTTAATCACACAAAATATGTTCCTTTCATATATAACTGTAAGACCTAAGATTTCTGTGTTTTTGTGCAGCTGTAAATCATTAAATCGGATCTTGTATATCTAACATTAAAATATATGGCACAAAATATATCATACACATATACACACACTTATATATAATATATATTTCTGACAGTGTTGAATCAGGGACCTTCAGATCTTCAGTCTAACGCTCTATATATATATATATATATATATATATATATATAAATATATATTAAATATATACAATATATATGCAATGTCAGCTCTTATTCAATCGTATGGATCGAATGTATACCTTCAGTCTAACTCCATTTCGGCTGTTGGATTCCATAGTAAATCTGGTCTCAATGCTGCGTTCTTATTCTATCAATCTTTCATATACTAAAATCTGTTGTATGTCAGTAACTATATTCGATGAGTAAATCTAAGGGTTCAAATGGTATATAAAATATGTGTTAATATCTTATTCAATCGAAATCGGACCCATGGTTGATGTGTAATTCTTATTTAGATCTAGAAAAGTCTAACTCTCCCAACTAGCTATCGATGGCTGTTGTTTGTCAGTTCTATTTTCAATCTAGTAAATCTAACATTAAAATGGTATACAAAACCGAAGCAATCGTGCGTTCTTATTCAATCAATGGATCGAATGCTTATCAGGATTTTTTGGATTCAAGATCTTCAGTCTAACGCTCTGAAATTTGAGCTATTTCGGCTGTTGTTCGTCAGTTCTATTTTCAATCTAGTAAATCTAACATTAAAATGGTAGGCACAAAACCGAAGTCGCAATGCTGCGTTCTTATTCAATCGATGGATCGAATCGAACACCAGGATTGAACCGGGACCTTTAGATCTTCAGTCTAATCTCCCAACTGAGCTATTTCGGCTGTTGTTTGTCCGTTCTATTTCAATCTAGTAAATCTAACATTAAAATATGAGGCAAAAAACCGAAGTCGCAATATATCTTATTCAATATATGGATCGAAATTAGATCTTCAGTCTAACGCTCCCAACTGAGCTATTTCGGCTGTTCTTTGTCAGTTCTATTGTCAATCTAGTAAATCTAACATTAAAATGGTAGGCACAAAACCGAAGTCGCAATGCTTTATTCAATCTATGGATCGAATGCCGAAACCCGGGATTGAACCAGGGACCTTTAGATCTTCAGTCTAACGCTCTCCCAACTGAGCTATTTCGGCTGTTCTTTGTCAGTTCTATTTTCAATCTAGTAAATCTAACATTAAAATGGTAGGCACAAAACTGGAAGTCGCAATGCTGCGTTCTTATTCAATCTATGAATCGAATGCCGAAACCCAGGATTGAACCAGGGACCTTTAGATCTTCAGTCTAACGCTCTCCCAACTGAGCTATTTCGGCTGTTGTTTGTCAGTTCTATTTTCAATCTAGTAAATCTAACATTAAAATGGTAGGCACAAAACCAAAAACTTATTCAATCGATGGATCGAATCGAACAATGATCTTGCGTTTTCGGCTGTTGTTTTATTTCAATCTATAAATCTAACATTAAATCGCAATGCTGCGTTCTTACCGATGGGATTGAACCAGGGACCTTTAGATCTTCAGTCTAACGCTCTCCCAACTGAGCTATTTCGGCTGTTGCTGGTCAGTTCTATTTTCAATCTAGTAAATCTAACATTAAAATGGTAGGCACAAAACCGAAGTCGCAATGCTGCGTTCTTATTCAATCTATGGATCGAATGCGAAACCGGGATTGAACCAGGGACTTTAGATCTTCAGTCTAACGCTCTCCCAACTGAGCTATTTCGGCTGTTGTTTTCAGTTCTATTTTCAATCTAGTAAATCTAACATTAAAATGGTAGGCACAAAACCGAAGTCGCAATGCTGCGTTCTTATTCAATCGATGAATCGAATGCGAAACCGGGATTGAACCAGGGACCTTTAGATCTTCAGTCTAACGCTCTCCCAACTGAGCTATTTCGGCTGTTGTGTGCCAGTTCTATTTTCAATCTAGTAAATCTAACATTAAAATGGTAGGCACAAAACCGAAGTCGCAATGCTGCGTTCTTATTCAATCGATGGATCGAATGCCGAAACCCGGGATTGAACCAGGGACCTTTAGATCTTCAGTCTAACGCTCTCCCAACTGAGCTATTTCGGCTGTTCTTTGTCAGTTCTATTTTCAATCTAGTAAATCTAACATTAAAATGGTAGGCACAAAACCGAAGACGCAATGCTGCGTTCTTATTCAATCGATGAATCGAATGCCGAAACCCAGGGATTGAACCAGGGACCTTTAGATCTTCAGTCTAACGCTCTCCCAACTGAGCTATTTCGGCTGTTTTTTGTCAGTTCTATTTTCAATCTAGTAAATCTAACATTAAAATGGTAGGCACAAAACCGAAGTCGCAATGCTGCGTTCTTATTCAATCTATGAATCGAATGCCGAAACCCGGGATTGAACCAGGGACCTTTAGATCTTCAGTCTAACGCTCTCCCAACAGAGCTATTTCGGCTGTTGTTTGTCAGTTCTATTTTCAATCTAGTAAATCTAACATTAAAATGGTAGGCACAAAACCGAAGACGCAATGCTGCGTTCTTATTCAATCTATGTATCGAATGCCGAAACCAGGAATTGAACCAGGGACCTTTAGATCTTCAGTCTAACGCTCTCCCAACTGAGCTATTTCGGCTATCGTGTTACTGAACTATTTTCAATCTAGTAAATCTAACATTAAAATGGTAAGCGCAAAACCGATGTCGCAATGCTGCGTTTTTATTCAGTCTATGGATCGAATGCCGAAACCCATGATTGAACCAGGGACATTTAGATCTTCAGTCTAACGCTCTCCCAACTGAGCTATTTCGGCTGTTGTTTGTCAGTTCTATTTTCAATCTAGTAAATCTAACATTAAAATGGTAGGCACAAAACGGAAGTCGCAATGCTGCGTTCTTATTCAATCTATGAATCGAATGCCGAAACCCGGGATTGAACCAGGGACCTTTAGTCTAACGCTCTCCCAACAGAGCTATTTCGGCTGTTGTGTGTCAGTTCTATTTTCAATCTAGTAAATCTAACATTAAAATGGTAGGCACAAAACCGAAGTCGCAATGCTGCGTTCTTATTCAATCGATGGATCGAATGCCGAAAACCGGGATGGAACCAGGGATCTTTAGATCTTCAGTCTAACGCTCTCCCAACTGAGCTATTTCGTCTGTTACTGGTCAGTTCTATTTTCAATCTCGTAAATCTAACATTAAAATGGTAGGCACAAAACCGAAGTCGCAATTCTGCGTTCTTATTCAATCTATGAATCGAATGCCGAAACCCGGGATTGAACCAGGGACCTTTAGATCTTCAGTCTAACGCTCTCCCAACTGAGCTATTTCGGCTGTTCTTTGTCAGTTCTATTTTCAATCTAGTAAATCTAACATTAAAATGGTAGGCACAAAACCGAAGTCGCAATGCTGCGTTCTTATTCAATCTATGAATCGAATGCCGAAACCCGGGATTGAACCAGGGACCTTTAGATCTTCAGTCTAACGCTCTCCCAACTGAGCTATTTCGGCTGTTGTTTGTCAGTTCTATTTTCAATCTAGTAAATCTAACATTAAAATGGTAGGCACAAAACCGAAGTCGCAATGCTGCGTTCTTATTCAATCTATGAATCGAATGCCGAAACCGGGATTGAACCAGGGACCTTTAGATCTTCAGTCTAACGCTCTCCCAACTGAGCTATTTCGGCTGTTGTTTTGTCAGTTCTATTTTCAATTTAAATCTAACATTAAAATGGTAGGCACAAAACCTAACACCAATTCTGCGCTCTTAAAATGGATCGAAGGCGGGATTGAACCAGGGAAACCGAACGTCGCAATTCGTATTTGTTTGTCGTTCTATTGTATTCAATCTAACATTAAAATAGTCGAAAACCGAAACGATGGATCGGATTGAACCAGGGACCTTTAGATCTTCAGTCTAACGCTCTCCCAACTGAGCTATTTCGGCTGTTGTTTGTCAGTTCTATTTTCAATCTAGTAAATCTAACATTAAAATAGGCAAAACCGATATCGCAATGCTGCGCTCTTATAAATCGAATAGGCGGGATTGAACCAGGGACCTTTAGATCTTCAGTCTAACGCTCTCCCAACTGAAGCTATTTCGGCTGTTGTTTGTCAGTTCTATGTCAATCTAGTAAATCTAACGTTAAAATGGTATTCAAAACCGAAGTCGCAATGCGGGCCGTCTCTTATTCAAATGGATCGAATGCCAACCCGGGATTGAACCAGGGACCTTTAGATCTTCAGTCTAACGCTCTCCCAACTGAGCTATTTCGGCTGTTGTTTGTCAGTTCTATTTTCAATCTAGTAAATCTAACATTAAAATGGTAGGCACAAAACCGAAGTCGCAATTCTGCGTTCTTATTCAATGGATGGATCGAATGCCGAAACCCAGGATTGAACCAGGGACCTTTAGATCTTCAGTCTAACGCTCTCCCAACTGAGCTATTTCGGCTGTTGTTTGTCAGTTCTATTTTCAATCTAGTAAATCTAACATTAAAATGGTAGGCACAAAACCGAAGTCGCAATGCTGCGTTCTTATTCAATCGATGGATCGAATGCCGAAACTTAACCGATATACATGGGATTGAACCAGGGACCTTTAGATCTTCAGTCTAACGCTCTCCCAACTGAGCTATTTCGGCTGTTGTTTGTCAGTTCTATTTTCAATCTAGTAAATCTAACATTAAAATGGTAGGCACAAAACCGAAGTCGCAATGCTGCGTTCTTATTCAATCGATGGATCGAATGCCGAAACCAGGATTGAACCAGGGACCTTTAGATCTTTCTAACGCTCTCCCCAACTAATTTCGGCATGTTGTTTCGTCAGTTCCCAATCTAGTAAATCTAACATTTGACTGGCACAAAACCGGCTGTTCTTATTCAATCGATGGATTCTATTGAACGTTTCCCATAAATTCTAGATATTAAGTCTAACGCTCTATATATATATATAGCTAATGGTTGGTCAGTTCTATTGTCAATCAGTAAATCTAACATTAAAAGTCACAAAATCGCAATTGCGTTCTTATTCAATCGATGGATCGAATTTCGAAACCCGGGATTGAACCAGGGACCTTTAGATCTTCAGTCTAACGCTCTCCCAACTGAGCTATTTCGGCTGTTGTTTGTCAGTTCTATTTTCAATCTAGTAAATCTAACATTAAAATGGTAGGAACAAAACCAAAATCACAATGCTGCGCTCTTATTCAAGAGTGATGGATCAATGCTATTCAATGCAAACCAGGATTGAACCAGGGACCTTTATGATCTTCAGTCTAACGCTATTCAACTGAAGCTATTTCTGTTGTTTGTCAGTTCTATTTTCAATCTAGTAAATAACATTAATGAAGCACAAAACCGAAGTCGCAATGCTGCGCTCTTATTCAATCATGGATCGAATGGAAAACCCGGGATTGAACCAGGGACCTTTAGATCTTCAGTCTAACGCTCTCCCAACTGAGCTATTTCTCTGTTGTTTGTCAGTTCTATTGTCAATCTAGTAAATCTAACATTAAAATGGTAGGCATATATATATAAGTATATATATCTTATTCAATCTGGATCGAATGCGAAACCCAGGATTGAACCAGGGACCTTTAGAATCTAACGCTCTCCCCAACTGAAATTTGCTGTTGTTATAGTTCTATTGTCAATCTATAAATCTAACATTAAAATGGTCGCACAATCGCAATGCTGCGCTCTTATTCAATCGATGGATCGAATGCCGAAACCCGGGATTGAACCAGGGACCTTTAGATCTTCAGTCTAACGCTCTCCCAACTGAGCTATTTCGGCTGTTGTTTGTCAGTTCTATTTTCAATCTAATTAAATCTAACATTAAAATGGTAGGCACAAAACCGACTATTTCGCAATGTTTGCGTTCTTATTCAATCTATGAATCGAATGCCGAAACCCGGGATTGAACCAGGGACCTTTAGATCTTCAGTCTAACGCTCTCCCAACTGAGCTATTTCGGCTGTTGTTTGTCAGTTCTATTTTCAATCTAGTAAATCTAACATTAAAATGGTAGGCACAAAACCGAAGTCGCAATGCTGCGCTCTTATTCAATCTATGGATCGAATGCCGAAACCCGGGATTGAACCAGGGACCTTTAGATCTTCAGTCTAACGCTCTCCCGAAGAGCTATTTCGGCTGTTGTTTGCAGTTCTGTTCAATTAGTAAATCTAACATTAAATCTAACATTAAAATGGTAACATTCAATCGATGGAAAAACCGATTGAACCAACCTTTAGATCTTCAGTCTAACGCTTCCCCAACTGAGCTATATTCAATGTCAGTTCTATTGGATCGAATGCGATGGAAACCCAGGATTGAACCAGGGACTTTAGATCTTCAGTCTAACGCTCTCCCAACTGAGCTATTTCGGCTGTTGTTTGTCGGTTCTATTTTCAATCTAGTAAATCTAACATTAAAATGGTAGGCACAAAACAAATATCGCAACGATGCGTACATATTCAATCTATGGATCGAATGCCGAAACCCGGGATTGAACCAGGGACCTTTAGATCTTCGTCTAAGGCTCTCCCAACTGAGCTATTTCGGCTGTTGTTTGTCAGTTCTATTTTCAATCTAGTAAATCTAACATTAAAATGGTACGCACAAAACAGATGTCGCAAAGATGCGTTTTTATTCAATCTATGGATCGAATGCCGAAACCCGGGACATTTAGATCTTCAGTCAACGCTCTCCCAACTGTGCGATTTGGGCTGTTGTTTGTCAGTTCTATTTTCAATCTAGTAAATCTAACATTAAAATGGTAGGCACAAAACCGAAGTCGCAATGCTGCGCTCTTATTCAATCGATGGATCGAATGCCGAAATCGAGGATTGAACCAGGGACCTTTAGATCTTCAGTCTAACGCTCTCCCAACTGAGCTATTTCGGCTGTTGTTTGTCAGTTCTATTTCAATCTAGTAAATCTAACATTAAAATGGTAGGCACAAAACCGAAACTGCGCTCTTATTTGGATCGAATGCCAGGCAGGATTGAACCAGGGACCTTTAGATCTTCAGTCTAACGCTTCCCCAACTAGCTATTTCTGTTGTTTGTCAGTTCTAGTAAATCATTAAAAGTAACATTAAAATGGTAGGCACAAAACCGAAGATCTCGCAATGCTGAGCTATTTCTTATTCAATCTATGGATCGAATGCCGAAACCGGGATTGAACCAGGGACCTTTAGATCTTCAGTCTAACGCTCTCCCAACTGAGCTATTTCGGCTGTTGTTTGTCAGTTCTATTTTCAATCTAGTAAATCTAACATTAAAATGGTAGGCACAAAACCGAAGTCGCAATGCTGCGTTCTTATTCAATCTATGGATCGAATGAACCAGGGACCTTTAAACCCTGTTGTTTGTCAGTTCTATTGTCAATCTAGTAAATCTAACATTAAAATTGCACAAAACCAGTCGCAATGCTGCGCTTTATTCAATCGATGGATCGAATCGAAACAGGATTGAACCAGGGACCTTTAGATCTTCAGTCTAACGCTCTTGAGCTATTTCGGCTGTTGTTTGTCAGTTCTATTTTCAATCTAGTAAATCTAACATTAAAATGGTAGGCACAAAACCGAAGTCGCAATGCTGCGTTCTTATTCAATCTATGGATCGAATGCCGAAACCAGGATTGAACCAGGGACCTTTAGATCTTCAGTCTAAAGCTCTCCCAACTGAGCTATTTCGGCTGTTGTTTGTCAGTTCTATTTTCAATCTAGTAAATCTAACATTAAAATGGTAGGCACAAAATTTTAGAAGTCGCAATGGCGTTTCTTATTCAATCGTAAATCTAACATTAAAATGGAATCGAATGCGAAACCCGGGATTGAACCAGGGACCTTTAGATCTTCAGTCTAACGCTCTCCCAACTGAGCTATTTCGGCTGTTGTTTGTCAGTTCTATTTTCAATCTAGTAAATCTAACATTAAAATGGTAGGCACAAAACCGAAGTCGCAATGCTGCGTTCTTATTCAATCGATGGATCGAATGCCGAAACCCGGGATTGAACCAGGGATCTTTAGATCTTCAGTCTAACGCTCTCCCAACTGAGCTATTTCGGCTGTTGTTTGTCAGTTCTATTTTCAATCTAGTAAATCTAACATTAAAATGGTAGGCACAAAACCGAAGTCGCAATGCTGCGCTGGATTATTCAATCGATGGATCGAATGCAGAAACCCAAGGATTGAACCAGGGACCTTTAGATCTTCAGTCTAACGCTCTCCCCAACTGAGCTATTTCGATGGATGTTGTTTGTCAGTTCTATTTTCAATCTAGTAAATCTAACATTAAAATGGTAGGCTACAAAACCGAAGTCGCAATGCTGCGCTCTTATTCAATCGATGGATCGAATGCCGAAACCCAGGATTGAACAGGGACCTTTAGATCTTCAGTCTAACGCTCTCCCAACTGAGCTATTTCGGCTGTTGTTTGTCAGTTCTATTTTCAATCTAGTAAATCTAACATTAAAATGGTAGGCACAAAACCGAAGTCGCAATTCTGCGTTCTTATTCAATCTATGGATCGAATGCCCAAAACCAGGATTGAACCAGGGACCTTTAGATCTTCAGTCTAACGCTCTCCCAACTGAGCTATTTCGGCTGTTGTTTGTCAGTTCTATTTTCAATCTAGTAAATCTAACATTAAAATGGTTGGCACAAAACCGAAGTCGCAATGCTGCGCTCTTATTCAATCGATGGATCGAATGCCGAAACCCAGGATTGAACCAGGGACCTTTAGATCTTCAGTCTAACGCTCTCCCATTGTCAATCTAGTAAGCTATTTTCGGCTGTTGCTCTTATTTTGTCAGTTCTATTTTCAATCTGTTGTAAATCTAACATTAAAATGGTAGGCACAAAACCGAAGTCGCAATGCTGCGCTCTTATTCAATCGATGGATCGAATGCCGAAACCCGGGATTGAACCAGGGACCTTTAGATCTTCAGTCTAACGCTCTCCCCAACTGAGCTATTTCGGCTGTTGTTTGTCAGTTCTATTTTCAATCTAGTAAATCTAACATTAAAATGGTAGGCACAAAACCGAAGTCGCAATGCTGCGTTCTTATTCAATCGATGGATCGAATGCCGAAACAGGATTGAACCAGGGGATTGAACCAGGGACCTTTAGATCTTCAGTAGGCACAAAACCTAACGCTCTTATTCTCCCAACCAGGTTGAACCAGGGCTATTTCGGCTGTTGCTATTTGTCAGTTCTATTTTCAATCTAGTAAATCTAACATTAAAATGGTAGGCACAAAACCGAAGTCGCAATGCTGCGCTCTTATTCAATCGATGGATCGAATGCCGAAACCAGGATTGAACCAGGGACCTTTAGATCTTCAGTCTAACGCTCTCCCAACTGAGCTATTTCGGCTGTTGTTTGTCAGTTCTATTTTCAATCTAGTAAATCTAACATTAAAATGGTAGGCACAAAACCGAAGTCGCAATGCTGCGTTCTTATTCAATCTATGAATCGAATGCCGAAACCCGGGATTGAACCAGTGAACTTTAGATCTTCAGAAACCCGGGATTGAACCAGGGACCTTTAGATCTTCAGTCTAACGCTCTCCCAACTGAGCTATTTCGGCTGTTGTTTGTCAGTTCTATTTTCAATCTAGTAAATCTAACATTAAAATGGTAGGCACAAAACCGAAGACGCAATGCTGCGTTCTTATTCAATCTATGTATCGAATGCCGAAACCCGGGATTGAACCAGGGACCTTTAGATCTTCAGTCTAAAGCTATTTCGGCTGTTGTTTGTCAGTTCTCAATCTAGTAAATCTAACATTTAAAATGGTAGGCACAAACCGAAGTCGCAATGCTGCGCTCTTATTCAATTTCGAATGCGCCGGGTTGACCTTTTGCTCTCAGTTCTATTTCAATCTAGTAAATCTAACATTAAAATGGTAGGCACAAAACCGAATTAATGCTGCGCTCTTAAATGGATCGAATGCCGAAACCCAGGATTGAACCAGGGAAGATCTTCAGTCTAACGCTCTCCCAAATATTTCGGCTGTTGTTTTCAGTTCTATTTCAATCTAGTAAATCTAACATTAAAATGGCCGACAAAACCGAAGTCGCAATGGCTCTTATTCAATGAACCAGGGACCTTTAGATCTTCAGTCTAACGCTCTCCCAACTGAGCTATTTCGGCTGTTGTTTGTCAGTTCTATTTTCAATCTAGTAAATCTAACATTAAAATGGTAGGCACAAAACCGAAGTCGCAATGCTGCGCTCTTATTCAATCGATGGATCGAATGCCGAAACCCGGGATTGAACCAGGGACCTTTAGATCTTCAGTCTAACGCTCTCCCAACTGAGCTATTTCGGCTGTTGTTTGTTCAGTTCTATTTTCAATCTAGTAAAATCTAACATTAAAATGGTAGGAAACCGGGATTGAACCAAAACCAGAAGTCGCAATGCTGTTGTTTGCGTTCTTATTCAATCTAGTAAATCTAACATTAAAATGGATCGAATGCGAAACCTTATTCAATCGATGGATTGAACCAGGGACCTTTAGATCTTCAGTCTAACGCTCTCCCAACTGAGCTATTTCGGCTGTTGTTTGTCAGTTCTATTTTCAATCTAGTAAATCTAACATTAAAATGGTATGCACAAAACCGAAGTCGCAATGCTGCGCCATTATTCAATCTATAGAACGAAGGCCGGAACCGGGATTGAACAAGAGGCCTTTAGATCTTCAGTTTAACGCTCTCCCAACTGGATATTTCGGCTGTTGTTTGTCTGTTCTATTTTCACACTACTAAATCTAACATTAAAATGGTAGGCACAAAACTGAAGTCGCACTGCTGCGTTCTTATTCAATCGATGGATCGAATGCCGAAACCCGGGATTGAACCAGGGACCTTTAGATCTTCAGTCTAACTCTCCCAACTGAGCTATTTCGGCTGTTGTTTGTCAGTTCTATTGTCAATCTAGTAAATCTAACATTAAAATGGTAGGCACAAAACCGAAGTCGCAATGCTGCGCTCTTATTCAATCGATGGATCGAATGCCGAAACCCGGGATTGAACCAGGGACCTTTAGATCTTCAGTCTAACGCTCTTCCAACTGAGCTATTTCGGCGGTTGCTTGTCAGTTCTATTTTCAATCTAGTAAATCTAACATTAAAATGGTAGGCACAAAACCGAAGTCGCAATGCTGCGCTCTTATTCAATCGATGGATCGAATGCGAAACCCGGGATTGAACCAGGGACCTTTAGATCTTCAGTCTAACGCTCTCCCAACTGAGCTATTTCGGCTGTTGTTTGTCAGTTCTATTGTCAATCTAGTAAATCTAACATTAAAATGGTAGGCACAAAACCGAAGTCGCAATGCTGCGCTCTTATTCAATCGATGGATCGAATGACCGATCTTCAAACCCGGGATTGAACCAGGGACCTTTAGATCTTCAGTCTAACGCTCTCCCAACTGAGCTATTTCGGCTGTTGTTTGTCAGTTCTATTGTCAATCTAGTAAATCTAACATTAAAATGGTAGGCACAAAACCGAAGTCGCAATGCTGCGCTCTTATTCAATCGATGGATCAATGCCGAAACCCGGGATTGAACCAGGGACCTTTAGATCTTCAGTCTAACGCTCTCCCAACTGAGCTATTTCGGCTGTTGTTTGTCAGTTCTATTGTCAATCTAGTAAATCTAACATTAAAATGGTAGGCACAAAACCGAAGTCGCAATGCTGCGCTCTTATTCAATCGATGGATCGAATGCCGAAACCGGGATTGAACCAGGGACCTTTAGATCTTCAGTCTAACGCTCTCCCCAACTGAGCTATTTCGGCTGTTGTTTGTCAGTTCTATTTTCAATCTAGTAAATCTAACATTAAAATGGTAGGCACAAAACCGAAGTCGCAATGCTGCGCTCTTATTCAATCGATGGATCGAATGCCGAAACCCGGGATTGAACCAGGGACCAGTTCTAGATCTTCAGCACAAAACCTAACGCTTATTCTCCCAACTGAACCAGGGACCTTTAGATCTTCTATTTCGGCTATTTGTTGTTTGTCAGTTCTATTGTCAATCTAGTAAATCTAACATTAAAATGGTAGGCACAAAACCGAAGTCGCAATGCTGCGCTCTTATTCAATCGATGGATCGAATGCCGAAACCAGGGATTGAACCAGGGACCTTTAGATCTTCAGTCTAACGCTCTCCCAACTGAGCTATTTCGGCTGTTGTTTGTCAGTTCTATTGTCAATCTAGTAAATCTAACATTAAAATGGTAGGCACAAAACCGAAGTCGCAATGCTGCGCTCTTATTCAATCGATGGATCGAATGCCGAAACCCATGATTGAACCAGGGACATTTAGATCTTCAGTCTAACGCTCTCCCAACTGAGCTATTTCGGCTGTTGTTTGTCAGTTCTATTGTCAATCTAGTAAATCTAACATTAAAATGGTAGGCACAAAACGGAAGTCGCAATGATGCGCTCTTATTCAATCGATATATCGAATGCCGAAACCCGGGATTGAACGAGGGACATTTACATCTTCAGTCTAACGCTCTACCAACTGAGCTATTTCGGCTGTTGTTTGGCAGTTCTATTTTCAATCTAGTAAATCTAACATTAAAATGGTAGGCACAAAACCGAAGTCGCAATGCTGCGCTCTTATTCAATCGATGGATCGAAATGAAACGAAACCGGGATTGAACCAGGGACCTTTAGATCTTCAGTCTAACGCTCTCCCAACTGAGCTATTTCGGCTGTTGTTTGTCAGTTCTATTGTCAATCTAGTAAATCTAACATTAAAATGGTAGGCACAAAACCGAAGTCGCAATGCTGCGCTCTTATTCAATCGATGGATCGAATCGAAAACCGGGATTGAACCAGGGACCTTTGGTCTAATCCCCAACTGAGCTTCAGTTCTATTGTCAATCTAGTAAATCTAACATTAAAATGGAACCAAAACAGGGACGCTCTTATTCAATCGATGGATCGAAGATCTTCAGATCTTCAGTCTAACGCTCTCCCAACTGAGGCTATTTCGGCTGTTGTTTGTTAGTTCTATTTTCAATCTAGTAAATCTAACATTAAAATGGTAGGCACAAAACCGAAGTTGCAATGCTGCGCTATTATTCAATCCCTAGATCGAAGGCCGGAACCCGGGATTGAACCAGGGACCTTTACATCTTCAGTTTAAGGCTCTCCCAACTGAGCTATTTCGGCTGTTGTTTGTCAGTTCTATTTTCAATCTAGTAAATCTAACATTGAAATGGTAGGCACAAAACAGAAGTCGCCATGCTGCGCTATTATTCAATCAATGGATCGAATGCAGAAACCCGGGATTGAACCAGGGACCTTTAGATCTTCAGTCTAACGCCCTACCAACTGAGCTATTTCGGATACTGTTCGTCAGTTCTATTTTCAATCTAGTAAATCTAACATTAAAATGGTAGGCACAAAACCGAAGTCGCAATGCTGCGCTCTTATTCAACCGATGGATCGAATGCCGAAAAACCGGAGTGAACTAGAGACCTTCAGTCTAACGCTCTCCCAACTGAGCTATTTCGGCTGTTGTTGGTCAGTTCTATTTTCAATCTAGTAAATCTAACATTAAAATGGTAGGCACAAAACCGAAGCCGCAATGCTGCGCTCTGATTCAATCGATGGATCGAATGCCGAAACCCGGGATTGAACAGGGACCTTTAGATCTTCAGTCTAACGCTCTCCCAACTGAGCTATTTCGGCTGTTGTTTGTCAGTTCTATTGTCAATCTAGTAAATCTAACATTAAAATGGTAGGCACAAAACCGAAGCCGCAATGCTGCGCTCTGATTCAATCGATGGATCGAATGCCAAAACCCGGGATTGAACCAGGGACCTTTACACCTTCAGTCTAACGCACTACCAAATGAACTATTTCGGCTGTGGTTTGTCGGTTCTATTTACAATCTAGTAAATCTAACATTAAAATGGTAGGCACAAAACCGAAGTCGCAATGCTGCGCTCTTATTCAATCGATTCGAATGCCGAAACCCGGGATTGAAAGGGACCTTTAGATCTTCAGTCTAACGCTCTCCCAACTGAGCTATTTCGGCTGTTGTTTGTCGCTCTTATTCAATCTAACATTAAAATGGATCGAATGTGCTGCGGCCGGGATGAACCATTGGGACCTTTAGATCTTCAGTCTAACGCTCTCCCCCAACTGAGCTATTTCGGCTGTTGTTTGTCAGTTCTATTGTCAATCTAGTAAATCTAACATTAAAATGGTAGGCACAAAACCGAAGTCGCAATGCTGCGCTCTTATTCAATCGATGGATCGAATGCCGAAACCGGGATTGAACCAGGGACCTTTAGATCTTCAGTCTAACGCTCTCCCCAACTGAGCTATTTCGGCTGTTGTTTGTCAGTTCTATTGTCAATCTAGTAAATCTAACATTAAAATGGTATGGGCACAAAACCAGGGAAGTCGCAATGCTGCGCTCTTATAGTAAATCATTAAATGGATCGAATGCCGAAACCGATGGATTGAACCAGGGACCTTTAGATCTTCAGTCTAACGCTCTCCCAACTGAGCTATTTCGGCTGTTGTTTGTCAGTTCTATTGTCAATCTAGTAAATCTAACATTAAAATGGTAGGCACAAAACCGAAGTCGCAATGCTGCGCTCTTATTCAATCGATGGATCGAATGCCGAAACCCAGGATTGAACCAGGGACCTTTAGATCTTCAGTCTAACGCTCTCCCAACTGAGCTATTTCGGCTGTTGTTTGTCAGTTCTATTGTCAATCTAGTAAATCTAACATTAAAATGGTAGGCACAAAACCGAAGTCGCAATGCTGCGCTCTTATTTCAATCGATGGATCGAATGCCGCTAAAGTTCTATTGTCAATCAGGATTGAACCAGGGACCTTTAGATCTTCAGTCTAACGCTCTCCCAACTGAGCTATTTTTCGGCTGTTGTTTGTCAGTTCTATTGTCAATCTAGTAAATCTAACATTAAAATGGTAGGCACAAAACCGAAGTCGCAATGCTGCGCTCTTATTCAATCGATGGATCGAATGCCGAAACCCGGGATTGAACCAGGGACCTTTAGATCTTCAGTCTAACGCTCTCCCCAACTGAGCTATTTCGGCTGTTGTTTGTCAGTTCTATTGTCAATCTAGTAAATCTAACATTAAAATGGTAGGCACAAAACCGAAGTCGCAATGCTGCGCTCTTATTCAATCGATGGATCGAATGCCGAAACCCGGGATTGAACCAGGGACCTTTAGATCTTCAGTCTAACGCTCTCCCAACTGAGCTATTTCGGCTGTTGTTTGTCAGTTCTATTGTCAATCTAGTAAATCTAACATTAAAATGGTAGGCACAAAACCGAAGTCGCAATGCTGCGCTCTTATTCAATCGATGGATCGAATGCCGAAACCGGGATTGAACCAGGGACCTTTAGATCTTCAGTCTAACGCTCTCCCCAACTGAGCTATTTCGGCTGTTGTTTGTCAGTTCTATTGTCAATCTAGTAAATCTAACATTAAAATGGGAGGCACAAAACCGAAGTCGCAATGCTGCGCTCTTATTCAATCGATGGAACGAATGCCGAAAACCGGGATTGAACCAGGGACCTTTACACCTTCAGTCTAACGCTCTCCCAACTGAGCTATTTCGGCTGTTGTTTGTCAGTTCTATTGTCAATCTAGTAAATCTAACATTAAAATGGTAGGCACAAAACCGAAGTCGCAATGCTGCGCTCTTATTCAATCGATGGATCGAATGCCGAAACCCGGGATTGAAACAGGGACCTTTAGATCTTCAGTCTAACGCTCTCCCAACTGAGCTATTTCGGCTGTTGTTTGTCAGTTCTATTGTCAATCTAGTAAATCTAACATTAAAATGGTAGGCACAAAACCGAAGTCGCAATGCTGCGCTCTTATTCAATCGATGGATCGAATAACATTAAAATGGTAGGCACGAAACCGGGATTGAACCATGGGGACCTTTAGATCTTCAGTCTAACGCTCTCCCAACTGAGCTATTTCGGCTGTTGTTTGTCAGTTCTATTGTCAATCTAGTAAATCTAACATTAAAATGGTAGGCACAAAACCGAAGTCGCAATGCTGCGCTCTTATTCAATCGATGGATCGAATGCCGAAACCAGGGATTGAACCAGGGACCTTTAGATCTTCAGTCTAACGCTCTCCCAACTGAGCTATTTCGGCTGTTGTTTGTCAGTTCTATTGTCAATCTAGTAAATCTAACATTAAAATGGTAGGCACAAAACCGAAGTCGCAATGCTGCGCTCTTATTCAATCGATGGATCGAATGCCGAAACCCGGGATTGAACCAGGGACCTTTAGATCTTCAGTCTAACGCTCTCCCAACTGAGCTATTTCGGCTGTTGTTTGTCAGTTCTATTGTCAATCTAGTAAATCTAACATTAAAATGGTAGGCACAAAACCGAAGTCGCAATGCTGCGCTCTTATTCAATCGATGGATCGAATGCCGAAACCCGGATTGAACCAGGGACCTTTAGATCTTCAGTCTAACGCTCTCCCAACTGAGCTATTTCGGCTGTTGTTTGTCAGTTCTATTGTCAATCTAGTAAATCTAACATTAAAATGGTAGGCACAAAACCGAAGTCGCAATGCTGCGCTCTTATTCAATCGATGGATCGAATGCCGAAACCCGGGATTGAACCAGGGACCTTTAGATCTTCAGTCTAACGCTCTCCCAACTGAGCTATTTTCGGCTGTTGTTTGTCAGTTCTATTGTCAATCTAGTAAATCTAACATTAAAATGGTAGGCACAAAACCGAAGTCGCAATGCTGCGCTCTTATTCAATCGATGGATCGAATGCCGAAACCCGGGATTGAACCAGGGACCTTTAGATCTTCAGTCTAACGCTCTCCCAACTGAGCTATTTCGGCTGTTGTTTGTCAGTTCTATTGTCAATCTAGTAAATCTAACATTAAAATGGTAGGCACAAAACCGAAGTCGCAATGCTGCGCTCTTATTCAATCGATGGATCGAATGCCGAAACCGGGATTGAACCAGGGACCTTTAGATCTTCAGTCTAACGCTCTCCCAACTGAGCTATTTCGGCTGTTGTTTGTCAGTTCTATTGTCAATCTAGTAAATCTAACATTAAAATGGTAGGCACAAAACCGAAGTCGCAATGCTGCGCTCTTATTCAATCGATGGATCGAATGCCGAAACCCGGGATTGAACCAGGGACCTTTAGATCTTCAGTCTAACGCTCTCCCAACTGAGCTATTTCGGCTGTTGTTTGTCAGTTCTATTGTCAATCTAGTAAATCTAACATTAAAATGGTAGGCACAAAACCGAAGTCGCAATGCTGCGCTCTTATTCAATCGATGGATCGAATGCCGAAACCCGGGATTGAACCAGGGACCTTTAGATCTTCAGTCTAACGCTCTCCCAACTGAGCTATTTCGGCTGTTGTTTGTCAGTTCTATTGTCAATCTAGTAAATCTAACATTAAAATGGTAGGCACAAAACCGAAGTCGCAATGCTGCGCTCTTATTCAATCGATGGATCGAATGCCGAAACCCGGGATTGAACCAGGGACCTTTAGATCTTCAGTCTAACGCTCTCCCAACTGAGCTATTTCGGCTGTTGTTTGTCAGTTCTATTGTCAATCTAGTAAATCTAACATTAAAATGGTAGGCACAAAACCGAAGTCGAACCAATGCTGCGTCTCTTATTCAATCGATGGATCGAATGCCGAAACCCGGGATTGAACCAGGGGATCTTTAGATCTTCCAGGGTCTTTAACGCTCTCCCAACTGAGCTATTTCGGCTGTTGTTTGTCAGTTCTATTGTCAATCTAGTAAATCTAACATTAAAATGGTAGGCACAAAACCGAAGTCGCAATGCTGCGCTCTTATTCAATCGATGGATCGAATGCCGAAACCCGGGATTGAACCAGGGACCTTTAGATCTTCAGTCTAACGCTCTCCCAACTGAGCTATTTCGGCTGTTGTTTGTCAGTTCTATTGTCAATCTAGTAAATCTAACATTAAAATGGTAGGCACAAAACCGAAGTCGCAATGCTGCGCTCTTATTCAATCGATGGATCGAATGCCGAAACCCGGGATTGAACCAGGGACCTTTAGATCTTCAGTCTAACGCTCTCCCCAACTGAGCTATTTCGGCTGTTGTTTGTCAGTTCTATTGTCAATCTAGTAAATCTAACATTAAAATGGTAGGCACAAAACCGAAGTCGCAATGCTGCGCTCTTATTCAATCGATGGATCGAATGCCGAAACCCGGGATTGAACCAGGGACCTTTAGATCTTCAGTCTAACGCTCTCCCAACTGAGCTATTTCGGCTGTTGTTTGTCAGTTCTATTGTCAATCTAGTAAATCTAACAT